>CM019718.1:25622132-25842132 GCA_009760885.1 Achatina immaculata
GATTTTGTTCTGCATTTGGGAGTTTGTAATTCTGTCATTTTTTTGGTCTTTTTTGTAAAACATGGTGGCCATGATTTTTTTGTAACAAAAAACGTTCATGTGTGATGGATATTGTTCATTTTGACTGCAGCTACTTATATATTGTACAGCGGGTATATTTGGCTGACACAAAGCACAAGCTGTTATCTCTGATTAAAGCACAACACAAAGTACTTTAACATGGCTTATACAGAAGTTTAACCCGTTTTGTTAATGGTTGTTTGTACATTCTTACAGTGCAGCACTGGTGATTGCCTTTATCATGGAAAAATTTCTGATTACTCTCAAGTAAGTTTCTGGTTTTTTAAGAGAAGTTTATTTTTGGTTATTAATGAAGAAGAAGACTATAGTATTTTTGTTTTGATTTTTTTTTAATTTCTTTTTTTTTTTATCTTTAAGCTGAGGTGATGATGATGGTGTGTCTTCTGGTGTTTGACCTTGGGTTGCTGTTGGTACACATGTAAGAAGGACATGCATCTCTGCTCTTCACCACAAAAATAAATGGATAACAAAAAGTTTTTGATTTCTTGTTCAAGGATGTCATGTTTATTGCACCCTATTATCAGCAGGAGCTCTGGCATGGTTATTAACAACACCAAATGCACAAATAACAGTAAACAGTCATATACAGGCTATGGATTACTTGTGTAGTTGCGTAGTCACAAATGTGGGAAGTACAATGACCTGGTCAAGCAACTGAGACAGGGGCAGGAGTCAGGGCAAAAGTGATAGCTGTAGAAGTGGGAGCGAGAGGATTTGTAGCAACATCAGCATATGACCTATGCAATAACTGGGCATAAAGGGACAAGTAAGAGCAAGGACATTGAAAAGCCTTTCAGAAACAGCAGAAAAGGCTTCATGATGGCTGTGGAGTATGCAAAACAAGCATTGAGAAAATAATTTCGTTTGTCACAACCAGTATCAGTCCTCTGTAGCTAAATCGCTAAAGACGCACTTCAAAGTGCAGTGCCAACTCAATCCTGGGACGAAAAAGCAACAAGTCACAAGACCTTTGGAAGTCATGACCCAGAGGGACCCACCCCCCCTTAGAGTGTCAGGAGTTTAATAGGGCCGAAACACTTGTCTGGGGGGGGGTGTGCTTCCGCTGATGATCTGAAGGAGTTGTGTTGTCGTTCTGCTCTCTACAGTAGAGAGTTTCCTGCATGCATACAGACTATGGATTACTTGTGTAGTGTGTATTGTGCAATAGAAATAAATGAGAATAGTTTACTATAAAAATTATGAAAGCATATAAGAAGTGATGTTTATGCACCTGTTCTCACCCATTCCAATACTCAACAATCATCAACCTTTGACTTCTGGCATTCTTCAACTCTCTCCCTCTTCATTCTGATCTGAAGAGCCCGGTGTCCAAGAATCATTGCACTTCAGTACACATCCTGTATAACCAGGTACTGCTGGCACTGAATAAATTTCACCTTTACTCTAGGCTTTGGACATATCAACACAGAAATTAGCTGTGCTTACTCTTGCCAACACATCAGTAGGAACTAGTTACCATAGCATGCATATCAAGATGCAGATCCAGCATGTCCACTGGACATCAAGTAAGGAGGTGAAATACATGTACAAACACCTCGGATAATAATTCCTAATAGAGCAGTGCTTCACAAAAAGATACAATCCAGTTAGGTAAACTTAACTAGTGGACTAAAGATGTAGAACATGGTAAATTGCAGTAACAATCCAAAAATCATCATTAGAAACCAGACTGACGCACACTCACAGACACTCCAATGAATTCTGCTTACATTCAACATTAGGTTTTCAGTAAGAGAAGTACATGGGGTGGCTTTTGCAGGTAATGTAGCAGGAATGATAGTAGTGAATATCTGACCTGGTCCCACAACTTCATGTCTTTAAAAGAGACTGAATGATATTTGATCACTTGCGTAAAGATGAAGAGATGAATTTAGGTTCTTGGTCATCTCTGGTTCACATGCCCTGATGTTTACCAGTTCTGCAGTGGAAATGTTAACTCAAGGATTTATTGTACTGATACAAAGCAAAAAAAGTTTTAATTTTGTAAACTTTGATCTACTTGTTTTTTGTGGCATATCGTCTGGCAGTAGTTATGTAATATGGTTGAATTGTTTGGCCATGTTACACGACTGCCACCAAACAATATAACACAGAAGACATTCAATCAAAGAGTTGTAGGAGGCAGAGGGAGGGTCACTCCACACAAGAGATAGGGGGAGGAAATTACAGAACCTTAAATATCCTTCAATATGAAGCAAATCATCGATTCTTATCAAGGTATCTACGAGGAGCATTCAGAAGTAATGCACCACATTGTTTTTATCAGGAGCTGTTTATTTAAAAAGCATGAAATTTATACACAATATACATGGTTATGTCATGTAAACATCGGTATTATTCAACATAATCCCCATTAACTTGTATGGCTTTATGCCAGAGTGAAACAAGTGCATGTATTCCTAGCCTGTGCCAGATTTTCTCTTGATTATGTAGCTATTTCTTCGCTACATGAATCACCCCTTCGTCATCTTCAAATCTTACCCCTCGGAGTGCATCTTTAAGTGGACCAAACAGATGGAAATCAGAGGGTGCCAAATCGGGATGAGGTAGTACAGTCCAACCCAATTTGGTGATTGCTTTCCATGTTGCCAGACTTGTGTGAGGGAACACATTGTCGTGAAGGAGAAGCAGGTCTGCTGGATTCTTGTATGGCTGAACTTTGCGAAAATGTTGATCGAGTTTTTTCAGTGTCTTATTGTAAACTTGCAAATTGATTGTCTCTC
Organism: Achatina immaculata; assembly: GCA_009760885.1. Classification (NCBI taxonomy): domain Eukaryota; kingdom Metazoa; phylum Mollusca; class Gastropoda; order Stylommatophora; family Achatinidae; genus Lissachatina; species Lissachatina immaculata. The sequence continues at coordinate 25,624,958 of CM019718.1, forward strand.
CTCCTGGCATAACATCCACAAGAATCACACCTTCGATGTTCCAAAAGACAGTGATCATGACCTTTCCAGCTGAAGGAGTTGTCTCGAATTTCTTTCTTCATGGTGATTGCGGATGATGCCACTCCATTGACTGTCGTTTTTGTCTCAGGTTCAATATGAAGTGTCCAGGTTTCATCACCTGTTATGATCTTAGCCAAAAAGTTCTCTCCCTCAGCACTGAAATGCTCCAACAATTCAGAAGAAATTGCTTTTCTTTGCAATCGATGTTCATTTGAGAGACTTCGAGGAACCCATCTTGCACAAACCTTAGAAAATCCGAAAGATTTTATAACTGCATTTGCACTACTATTGCTGACTGACAGCTTTAAGACCAGTTGTTGAGTAGTGATACGTCTGTCAGTAAGAATAATGCCCTCAGTACATTTCAACATTTCTGCCTTTGTGGCTGTGGCAGGACATCCACAGCGTGACTGATCATGCAACTCCTTATCTCCACTTATTGATTCTTTGATTCTCTGAACCCAGTGACTGACTGTACTTCTGTCAACTGAAAAATTTGCATAAACATCACATAGATGCTTGTGAATGCTCACAATTTCCTTCTCTGCAACAAGAAATTCTATCACAGTTTGCTGCTTATACCACAATATGTTAACATTCTCCATTTCAGTGTTTAGGGCAGCTATATTTTTTGGCCAGTTGAAGTGCAATTTGGTTCATACAATCAGCATGTGCCATATTTAAAGTGCAAAATTTCATGCTTCTATCTTCATTATTAGCTGAAAAAAATAATGTGATGCATTACTTTCCAAATGCCCCTCATATTTATCCCATCAAGACAGAAAGGTATATGGGGAAGGAGGCAAGACAAGACAGTTTGTTCAAATTAATAATCTTAAAATTAATAGATTTTCTCTTTCCCCCCTCCCCCCAGTCCATCTCATGTTTTTTTCTCTCTAAAGTTAATTAGTTTTATTATAGGGGCACCCCATATGATTGGCTATTGTTATGGTGTCCAGGTTTTTGTCTTATCTGAATTCAAGAGGATTAATTTTGCTTTTCAACAGTCAAGCTCTAACCTGTGTTCGCAACCGAAGATTCTGTGTAAGCCTGAATGATGGTTTCATGAAGCAGTTGCTGGTGAGTGTTATGTAGATATTGCCATGGATTAATTGTTGCTTTTTCTAACAACAAAAAAATGTGGTTTATGTTTAAATTACTTACTGGAACTGTGTGTGACTGTTGATTCATTTTGTATCTTATTTTCCAATCAGAGGCTTTGATAGCTTCTTTGTCTATGCATCCTAAGTGAGCAGTCTTGTCCTTTTTCAGTGATCTCTATTCATTCTGAACTTTCCTTCAGTTACCCTTCTCCATATTGTTTTTTTCACATTTGTTATCTGCGCCATTTTAACATTTTTTGTTTGGTCCGTAATTATCCAACAAGAGCAAGCAGGGACCATCTGGGGCATAACATCATGTTGTTTGTAGACTGGTATCCATTTAGCTCATATCTCAGCCAGTCACCTCTGCTTGAGCTTACCAACATCTGTCTTTCTGGATGCTTTTTGTGCTTATCTTTTTTACAGGGTTAAAAAAAAAAAAAAGGCTAAGTGCTTAATTTTTAGTCTGTTTTTTTGTGTGCGTGTTTTTATTTGATGTGTTATTTTTTGTATATGATCCTTGATTTGCCAGAACATTGGATTGTTGTATGTTCGTATATACATACTCATATTATTTTCTGCCACTCTTGCTCCTACCCACTTTCCTAACACTTTGTATCATATTATAAAACAACCATACACCTCAGACTTACCAAATGGCATAGGGAAAAAATGCAAAGGGGTACCAAAGGACTGCAAGAAATGAAAATGAAATACTTCCTATGAAACATGGGGGTGAAGACAGTGTCTGATTTGACTCTAAGCAACCCATTGCTGACGTGCTAGCATCAGGGTTGGTAAACCATAGCTGACCAAGACTCTGTCCCACCTCTCCGTTGGTACCCTCTGACTAACAGTGCAGGAATCACCATAGTCCCCGTGGTGGTGGAATCTGCAAATGAAATATTGTGCACCCCCGGCTTTTTAGCTACACTCAAGGACTGAAGAAATAGCTGCCATGACCCACCCTCAGTCTGACACAAGTGCTGTAACTCAACATCTCTAGCACATTGGCTGCAAAGAACACCAGCACACAGTTCCAGGAGATAAAAGAAGAAAGAACAATTTTGCAGTTTCTCCTGTTGCCGAGTGGTACAGTGGTTAGTGCACTCATCTCTCACTGAGAAGTTGGTTGTTCAACCCCAGTCACTAAGCAGTAGAAACAGGTTGAAAGCAAATAGTGAAAGGTTGGTGAAAAAGTGGATCATAACACAATATACATACTTTCATCTGTGGCTTGTTGATGAAGAACTAACAGTAATATAATGAGCTTTTAAAATAATAATTATTGTAGTGATAATTTTGCAATAAAAAAACATAGAAACCTGACAGGAGCAGTTCATGAAGATATTGTTTGCATAGATCAGGACAGTAAATTAGAGCTTTTAAGAGTAGACTTTCAAGTGCATTAATATAGTTTCATGAGCTCTGTTAAGTTCATCATTTTTAACTATAAAGAGAGCCTGACAGTAAAGTAACTAAGCATTCTGCCAGAAAGTGGTACAGTTTTCACTATGTTCTGGGAATTTTTTCACCAACCCTTAGATCTTTTAGCTTCTTCTTCGTTCGCTTCTACCACCAAGACCGCCCCGTGATCCTACTGAATTTACTCCTGTGGTCCTTGATAAGTCCTGTGGTCTTACTGTTGTCCCCTAGAGGACCACAAAAGGTTCAGAGTATCACGGGGCTTGGGCCTGTATTCTCGGTGGGTCACAGAAGTGGGATTGCATGACACTGGTTTTCGTTGCACCAGTTTAATCTAGAATTTGACTTTCTCACCGGATCCCCTCGTGTTTTGGATATCGGTATATCCCCTCTGGGTGAGAGGTGGTAGCCCATCCAGTCCAGCATTGGACTTTATCACCGGAAACCTCAGTGTGATTAGGATACGCATATGTCCCCATCGGGTGAGAGGTGGTTGCCTATCTAGACTGCACTGGTCCAGTGTCTCCGACTTCAGCATTTTTTGGTCGTAGCTGCTTCCCTTCCTAGTTGTGACCAGGATGGAGCTTTTTGTCCAGGAGGATGAATCCTTGTCACTAGTAAGTTTCACCCCTGGGTTAAGCTGGTTAGGCGTATTATCCCAGTATGGAAGCGTTTAGGATGTGACCGACCTCTCGAGTGGAGATACCGTGACATGAGTAGCCATCAAGTTTCACCCCTGGGTTAAGCCGGTTTAGGCATATTTAACCAGTGTGGGTGTATATCAGACGTGGCCGGCCTCTAGAGCAGAGATGCCATGGTATGAGTAGCTCTCGCCGCAAGACTACAAGACATACCGATTAAACTTCAGTTTATCCTTTCCATCACCTTTTCACAGCAGTGCCACATGGCAACCCTAATCACATTTTCTTCACTGGCTGAGAAGAGTTTCACCCCACACGTGGCAGCCAAAGAATCTCGACAGCAGTGTCTTAGTTTAACCCCTGGGTTAAGCCGGTTTAGGCAATCTGCCCCAGTATGGGTGTATATAGGACGTGGCTGGCCTCTAGAGCGAGGTGCCATGATTTGAGTAGTCCTAACCTCGAGACTACTGGTTACTTCATTTAATCCTTTCCTTCATCTTTTCCACGGTGGCACTGTGCGGCAACCCTAATTGCATTTTTCTTCTTTGGCCGGGAGGAGTTTCACCCCATGCACGGCAGCTGAAGAATCTCACCAGCAGCGGGTTTTAAATCAGAGTTTTCCTTCTCCTAGATGAGCTACCAACAAGACTCTCATCTACCCAAAGTGTCTGGTTTTCAGGCGGCAGATATTCGGCTGTGCCCCTCCTCCTGTCAGTTTGAACAGTTCTGCCACGAGAAGGCCAGGAGCTGGACTTGGACTGTCAGAGGCTGTTTGAGACGCATGCCTTGGAGACATTTAATTGGAGTGGAAAGCGTATCCCCCACTCCACCTCCAGCTATAACAGTCCTTAGAACCAGTTCTTTTAGCTTTATCAAACTTGGTTTGCTTGTTAATGAAGTTGAATCCAGCCTCAGGGGATGGAGAACATGTGAGGCAAGGCATAGCAAAGAGAAAAACATATTCACATAAAATCACCACCAAATTTGTGTATTGCTCAAGTTGATAGTGAGTAAATGCAGACGTATATATAAATAAAATGACATTAATGAGACATGGTGTGGTCTTCTTTGATAATAGTTTGCTGTCTCATGTGTTAGCTTGGATTAACACATTGGATCAGTCCAGAATCTGGTATCAAATACACATTTTTTTAAGGATTTCAGAACTAAATTCATTTAACATCATAAAAGATAATACTCTTGACCTTTTATTCAGTGTTATTCATTATATTTTTTAAGAGCTATTTATCATTCCCCAACTTCAGATAATACTCCTGATCTTTTATTCAGTGCCATTTATCACCAACATTAACATTTTTGCTATGGAATTATCTTTCACCCTGTGCCAAAATAAAATTTGTTGAGACATTTCTGTACTAGGAAACTGGAAAAAGTTAATCCATAATTTTAAAACAGGGTTGGGTTTGAAATGCATTATTTCATTTTTAGACTGTCTAAATATTGCTCTGAGCATTGATTCGCATAGATGTGCAAGATGTGTGGACAGCTCTACCAGCACTGTTTTGAAACAGAAGAGTTAATTGATGCTCTCCCATTGTTTTGCTTTGTTTTATAGGAAAATATTGTTATCTTTGCATCTATAAGCTGGAGTTTCTTGCTAGGTGATTCTGCGGTGAAAATATTGTAATGCAGGCATCATATTGAAGAGGGAGTGAGTTACAGTGGCAGTTTTAGTTTAAATGAACTTTTGAAACAGGCTCCACCTCTGTGGGAAATATGTTAATGTGAGGCATATAGGCCAGTTGGTTCCACAACAGCCTGTGTTCAGGGATCACTACTTGGATGAGGTCTTGCCCAGCTATGATTTAAATTCTCATGTCTGTGCTTATTTTGCAGGAGTATGAGCACATATGCCAAGCACAAGCAGCCATCAGTGGTTCAGAGCCAGACAGCTGGCAGCAGAGTAAGTATCTGTCTGTCAACGTCATGAGCATCTTTCTTAAAGAAAAAAATTAGTTATAGATTCTAATTGACCACTGTTGATGTTACCAGTCTTCTTCTTCATCATATGCATGTCTTCAGTTCTGTTTCTTGGGTAAATTAGACAGTTTTTTTTGTGGGGAGGAAGGGGGGGGGGGTCTCATGCTTTTTGTGCAGAAGAGAGAAAATTTTGATTGTGTGTGTTGCAGCATCTCCTCAGATGAGATTGCTTTAAGAGGCTGAATGTGATTATTTTGTAGATGTGATGAAAAGAAAGCGCGATGATAACGACTCCGATGGGTCACCCTCACCAAAAGTGACAGCAGTGGATTTTTCATGAAGTCGGGGACCTGGTCATGACATTGTCCTTTCACTGATAAGCAATGGCAGTTCAGGTTTACTCATGCATTTTAGTTCTTCTTTTGTTCTTTTCTTTTTACTATCTGTTTGTTTATTTTTTTAGAATTTTATTAAAACTAAGTCTCATGGATTGAGTTATTTATCAGTGTATTTCTTATGTGTTACGTTATACATGAAGAGGATTAACCAATATGTTCTGAGTGAGAATTTTGCTGTGTGACACTAGCAGTGAATAACTTCAGCAAGAAAAGAGGCAGGTGCAGTCATAAATACTCGGATGAACAGCTTATTGTAATTGAAGTTTGCTATCTGTAAATATTAATGGCAGCTAGAATGGATATAAGATGTACTCAAAGCCTTACATTCCTATGACTTTATGGGACATACGCAACAATAGAAGTTAGCTGTAGTTTTAATGAGGAGCCAAATATTATGTTTTTGACCTACATCTTTTCTGAACTTAAACAGTTAAGTTAATCAAAATTTTTTAATAATTGAAAATTCACTCACCAAAGCAGGAAACAATGAGCTACAAATATTTGGTTACTGAAAGAGGTAGTTTTTGCATCATGAAATATTTTTGTGTGCATTTAAGTGTGAACAATTCTTTTGTAGTTGTGGCTGTGGTAGAGTGCACAATAGTTATAGAGATGTCTGTATCTATTTAAAATGTTTAAGCAGTAGAACAACTACAAGTGCAGTGTAAACTTCTCAAAGAAATAAGAATCAAGAAAACAGAGTACTTGGACTAGATCAAAAGATATAATAATATACTGAAGGCAGTACTAGAAGGTGGAAGGAAAAGAGTGAGAGGTAGACAGAGATGTAGATGGGAAAATAACATGTCAGAATACATCCTGGTTGAGTGCACCATCATTAAGAGGGAGCAAGGAAGCTAAGGTTCATCACCAACTTTTGTACCAGAAATGGCACACAATGATGAGCTCAGCAGTAGCATCATGAAGTCTTACCAGATGCCACGTAGTAGCACATAACATGTAAACTATAGTTTCTGGTAAAAATATACATTCATATAAGTGAACATTTATCTAGGAACGTATAGGCAGACTTATTTATATGTTTTATATTTTAAATCCTAGAAAACCAAGGTAGCTTTAACATTATTCGTTCTTATTGGTGCTAAGAGTTTCCCTGTTTTGAGTAAACTGGCATTATTTGTCAGAATTTTAATATGCAGATTTTAATATGCTTGCAATAAATCATTAATCATGATAAAAACATTTATGTTAATATTTCATAGAGTCATTTAAACAGTCATATATGGTCAGCATTTCTTTATTTTATCATACTCAACTGATTGTAAATACATAAGCTGGAGGCAGTAGGCATCAGTGTCCATATCTTATAGTAATGTATTCTGTTTGTTTAAGCTGATATTATTGGCTCAGTCCAATATACTTGTTTTTTTTTTAGCTATGAAGAGGCATTTTTAAAAATAAATGATTGGTTCTTTATTGCATATAATTATCTAGGGGCTGAATTATGACTTATGTTATTTCATGAATATTAGCGTTCATTCTGGCATGTTGTGTGTGTGATGTTATATATTTTTTAAAATATATTTTTACTAATAATCCTTATTAGTCATTAGAGATTAAACTATGATTTTTTAAGCATAAAATTACACCATTATCAGCCATGAAAACTAGTTGTTGAGAAATTTGTGTGTGCATTAGTCTGTCCTACAAGTTGACCAGTGGTTATGGCCATTCCTTCCCATTATTCAGCTCGCAGAAATGGAACAGTTGATTCCTCAATGCCAGTACAAAACAAAGCATTTGTTCTAGGGAACGCTTGAAAGTTTGAATATCTTTTATTTATTATCTGTTTGAAATGTGCAGATAAGTATGAATAATACAGGGTGTTTCATAAGGATGGGACATGTTTTAAATGCAGTTATCTAAGACTTTGTTTGCACACTTAGTACATTAGTGTACAAGCCAGTTGTATTATTGCTAAAACTTGTGTCAGGCATACCAGAGTGGAGATTTTAAAACAGATCGGTATAAACATGGTGACTTGCTGCTCTAGACAAAGTTTATGGGCATCAGTTTCAACATCCCCCCCCCCCCCCCCTCATCCCAATCCCATTGCTCATGTAGTTAAATGACAGTACATTTAAAACGGGTGTCTGCTTGTCTGCAAGTGCTGATGCTTGTTGTTTTTTTAACTGGTGCATTGCAATACATATTGTAAAAAAATATGCAAGTTTATAGCTAGTAAATGTAAATATATCAAGTTCTGTTGCAAAAAAAAAACAAAAAACCAAACATGAGCAGTTCCATCATCATATTATGTTCATTTTGTGACAGTTTTCTTATTTTTAAGATGTTTTATTTATACATGTTTAATACAGTGATATGTATAGTAATGTGAACTCTGTGATAAATATACGCTCAACTTTTTGAATTTATAGTTTGTTTTTATCTTGATGTAGCATTATGCGTTTATAATTTTTAGAAGAGGATGTTGATATTCTTGTTTTCATGGCTGTGATTGTCATGAGCAGTATGTTAGTGTGAAAAATTTCCAGGGGAGGCTTGTGAACCCAAGAAAGAAGCTTCTAAGCAAGCTCCACCACTGTAGATGACTAGGTTTTAGTGATACAAGTGTCTTGCTTAGACACTGTCATCTCATCCACTGCATGCAGAGTTCTGAAGTGAACCAAGATAAATCTGTTAAAGTAAACTTTTTTTTTTGTTTTTGTTGTTTCATGCCCTAATGCCGTGAATCCAACTGAAACTGGATTAAATTATCATATTTGAAGATCCAAAGCTGCTGGGTACCAAAGATTTAATTGTGATGTCACAAAACTCTCACTCCACTCAAGATTTTCAATTATGCTGCAAGTTGTTTTAATGCTTTCAGTCCAAATGACACTGGCAGTGTTGGCATATTGTGCACACCTATGCAGATCAGTGCTCAGAATATTTCAGCAAATCTAAATAAAATTAGAAGTAACACATTCTAATCCAACCCCCTGTTTTTAAATTAAAGAGTAACTTCCTTCCAGTTTATTTCTACCATAATTTATTCTGCCAGAGCATGGAATTCAAGAATGAAAGAGTTATTGTTGGCGTTTTAGAAATATGGCCCATTTTCTTTCATGAATCCTTGGGGGGGGGGGTTTAAAAATTAGAATAATTTTTTTTCTTTTAAAAAAAAACAACTTTTGTCTTACTGACTCATTTTCTTTGACTGAATCTCCTTGTTTGCCTGACTAGCAGCCACTCCTTTTTTTTTTTTTTTTAAGCATACACACGTTTGTGTGTGCAATTCTGCTTGTCCCTACTTGTAGTGCCTTGGTAATGAACAAAACACAGTTAAATGATTCACAGCACTGATAGAGATTGATAACAAATCATTCATTAGCATGTCCCTTGTGGAACTTTGCTTCCCTAACAGCTCTTTTCTTGAAGGCTTCTTGATTGTAATACGATATGTTCTACATTATCATCTCTCTTCTCTTCTCCCCTACCCTGCAGGGGTAATATAAAATGGAATTTTCTGAACAAACAATTCAGAGTCAGTTCTGAACTACTGATATGGCAGGATTTAAATGTAAATATAAATGTGTCTGTGACTGCTAGACAATTAACAAGGAATATAAAATATAGACAACATAGACAGGGTTTTGGAGAAAGATACAACATACAAGTATATCTAGTACAGGCAAAACAAAACAAGTTAAGTTCTAGGAACAATTAGATAAAGCATATTGTTTAAACAACCATTAAAAAAAATAAATAACTTATTTGTGTGATGTTGACAAACACATATTGCTACTACTCAACTAACAACATTTAGCCAATATTCTGTTTATTTGCAAAAACTGATTTTAAAAAAAAAATGTCTCAGCATTGTAAAAGTAATAAGTTTATTTCATAAATTTATTTTGTGTCTCTGAGATAAACATATTAAACATAATGTGTGTGTGTGGGTGGTTGGTTGGGGGAGAAGGGAAGAAGAAATGGAAGAACTGAATAAACAGATGATGTGAAAGAAGCCATGTGGCAGATCTTGTGCAAAATGGACAAAGCAGGATTTCTGGCTCCTATTTTTGATTGTCATTTTATTTTTCACTCTCGTGTTTACACTGAAAGGAGAAAAAATGACTGTTGTAAGGCTCAGCAAATCACAGCTGGTCATGACCCCCCCTTCCCCCAAGACCATTTCCATGTGGTACATGGTTTCCATGGTGGCAGAGTCTGTCATGTTAAAGTTACTTCCATCTTCTTTTCAGAACCATAATGAGGCTGATCAGGTTTTTTTAACTAGCTTGGGCTTACTGGCCATGACCACAGTTTTCAATTCTCCACCCAGTTTAATACCTGTGCAGTCCAGCTATCATCTACTGCCACAATCATCAAAGAGCCACAGCATTTGGAAGAACAATGATACAGGAAAGAGAAAGTATCTGAATAAGGTAACACCATAAAACAGATAAACATGTGACAATGGCTACCAAATGGGAGTTATTTGGCACACATGGTCTAAAACATAAAGCAGCTCTGAAAGTGGGATTATCTACCTGCAAGATGAGGCAGATCAGGGAGTACCACATATATATAAAGTTGTCAGTGTAATTAAAACAAAAAATTCCAAGTCCGTTCTTTCTTTTCTTGGATGGGAAGATGGTATGAATTGGATAAACAAAAAAAAAGATATTCTTTGGTGCATGATTACAAAAATTACCAAAAAGATGATGTCATAAAAACTGTCAAAAGTTGTTTATAAAATTATAAATAACTGGCCATATTAACAACTATCAAGGGGACTATGTCAGCTGGCTCTGTGCAGCCTAATCATCGAACCAAGGGGGGAATTGAGGATCCACAGGTAGAGAGAATACAGGGAAATGCGAGTCAGCTGTAGGCGCTGGCGTAGCTTTGTGCGGACGTAGCATCTCCAGTTAGTGCAAGCCTTGATTTCCAAGTCTGTTACGGCCTGTTGAGCAGAGCATAAGCAGTCAGTGAATGCAAAGTGTAGCAGAAAGACGTGACTGTTTCTCACAGTACTTAAGAGATTTCAAAGTAATATCAATGATAGTTCTTAGACATGTTCACAGGAAAGTGAATATCTGAGACAGAAAACAAAGGAGAACAAATAAAGATGTAAAAGAATCTTTTATCTGTATCATGATTATAGTGCTGATGATTATATAGCTGCAGTAAAGCTGTAATAACCAATAATTTGATCATTTTTAAAAAAATGGAGCAATTGTATCATTTCAGCTTTCACCTTATTCATACAAAACCAAAGAATGAAGAAATTGGAAAAGAAAGGACAGCCTAAATTTGCATGTATTATACGAAGCAAGGACAACCAAGAAAAATGTGGATAGATGGTGTGAAAAAGACACCGAGGACAGCTACCCAGGCCATTCACTTTGCTCTGGACCGATGTCTGAAACTCTCTGCAATGCTAATGGCATAAGCACACAGATAAGAAGAAGAAGAAGATATAAAGCAAATTCTTATCTTGTGTCCAAGGACGTGTTTGTGAAATGTTGTAAATTCTTACATGAAGACTTGCGGGTTGTGATATCAATGTGGAGAATGATGACAAGAGAGAATGATATGATGAAGATCAAACTGAGACAAAGATGGGTGGATCACATGGTTCAGCCACAAAGACCAACCTTAACACAGCAGCGAGACATGTTAATGAAAGAAGTTGAGCTTGGACGTGAGTTCAGGGACGACTCAATGCCCCGCAGCACATCGTTGGTCTTCAGAAGAAGCAGCATCTGCCTTGGAACTCTGCCCAGAATGGAAGATATCTCCATCAGATAGTTTCCTATGCTTTGCCTTATCAAAGTACCCTGTGAAGTAATAGATCAATGGAAATCTTTCTGCTGAAAGAATCAGATCTTTTTTTATGAAAAACCAAATCCCTGCTAAAAAAAAAAAAAAACTCACTGCTAAAGGAACAAAAGTCTGTATTTAAAAACTAAAAACCGTTCCCCTCAGAAAGAATAGACATCTCACATGTGTTGGGGATTTTTTCATGTCAGTTTTTTTTTTCCTCCTGACTTGAGAGATCTCTTGCTTAACTCCTAAAAGATAGCCTGGAAGGCTAGGCACCCACATACACATGTTACATTTTACATCCTTCCCATGCTGTTAAATGTCACATAGGTCTTGCACAGTTGTTTGCCAAGTTTTCCTGTTATCAGCGAGTCTTTAAACTTCATCAAGGGATGGTATGCCCACTAAACTGGCTTCTCTTAACAATGTTTGCTGTAGAGTTTCATGTGGTCGATCTCTTTTTCTTCAGCCTGCTGTGCTCCACTTGATAGCTTGTTTTGGTATTCTCTGGTTGTTTCTTCTCATCACATGGCCTACATATGTCCATCTCCTTTTTCTGATCACCCATGAGACAGGTTGTTATTTGCTCATCTGTCTTATCTCTGCATTGTTCTTGAATTCGTTCCACTTTATACTAAGTATTTTCCTTAGGCATTTGTTTTCAAAAGAGTCTAATTTCTTGTCTATTTCTTTAGTTAATTTCCAGCTTTCGCATCAAAAATGAAAGTGGATATCACATTTGAATTGAATAATCTTAACTTGGTTTTTGTGCTTATAACTTTTGAATTCCATATATTCTCAAGATCTTTGAAGGACAATGTTGCTTTTGCAATTTAAATTCTAACTTCCTTCCTGGTGTCACCATCCTGGTCTATGTAGCTACCAAGGTATGCAAATTGGTTTACTTCATCAACAACTGTTCCATCTACATATATTTTTCCTTCTTGATTAATGAGAAGTTTCATTACTTTTGTTCTGTCTTTGTCAATGTCAAGACCTATTTTGCTAGCCAAGAAAGACAGGGAATCTGTTTTTTCCTGCATTGATTTCACATTGTCACTGATAAGAGTTATGTCATCAGCAAAATCAAGATCTTCTATTTGGGTCTCATGTACCCAATCAATGCTGGTTTTGCCTGTACAGCATCTTTTCTATGGCAATTCCAAAAAGCAATGAAGATAATATAACTCCTTGTTTCATGCCTGTTTCAATCTGAAACCATTCGCTCATTCCTTCTTCTGTCTTGACTGCACAAACATATCCGTTGTAGAGATCTCTAATGATGTTGACAATTCTAGGTGGTATTCCATATAGTTGACAATTTTCGATGGTATTCCATATAGTCTTAAAATTCTCCACAATGAATCTCTGTGTATGCTATCAAATGCTTTTTTAAAGTCTATGAAGTTCAAGATTAATGGCGTGCAGTTTAACACCATTAACATACGCAAGAGCAAGTCAAAAAAAGTTGCTGCAAATCAAGCAGCACAACCACTGAAAAAAAATATGCTAGAAGATTTGTCCAACTCACTCTCGAGTCTTTCTATATACAGTAAACTTCTAATTTAACAGACTGGACAAATTATAATACATTACATTTTAGGTAATAATTTAAAAATCACACTGCACCATACTCATTTCACACTTGCTTTGGGTAACATGGAGTTTTTTTGCCTCAGTCTGCCTCAAGCTGTAAATAAGTATCTTTTTTTTTTTTTTGCTTGGGGAGAAAAAAGTGTTTGCTCCTTCAAAGAAATGAAAGGCTTCTCAGTAAGCTCCACTGGCTCAAAACAACCATGGACCACACTGTGCTATTACTCCCATGGTCACTGCAAAAAATTCTTCAACTACAATGTCATAAAGGTAAGTAATTATTAGATATTCTTTATTATAATTTAATAATTTTATATTGTACAATATTAAACAATGTTAATTTTTTTTTTATATTAAAAACTATAAAAGAAAATACAAACTATAAAATTACATTTCATTTAACTAACTTTCAGCATTAAACTGACACCACTCCCCCTCCCCCCATTAGTCTGTCAAATCGAAGCTTCACTGTTTTTTTTTCTTCTCAATGGTTATGTCATTCGAACTGCAGTTTTGACTCACATATACCAGGGGTGTTAAAAAAAAAGTAACAGCAGTCCAACATTTGCTGCCAGCAGATCATGAATCTAAGAGATTCAGGACAATGTGATAACAGAACTGCACAACCATCACAGAACGTGCATTCCAGGAAGCATTCCAACAATGGAAGATCATGTTGTGAATGGTGTATCACAAGCAGAGGGGATTACTTTGAAGGGACAGGGTTTAAAATGTCAAATGAGTACTTATATCTTTATAGTGAAAGTTTGCTCTTTTTTTTTTTTTTAAATCTCTCTCTTTATTTCAGTTAGTATCATGCTTGGCCGCATTTTCCCAGATTTCTCTGGTACCCATTTTTAGAAGATGGGTGGACTCAAAGGCCTTTTTTTGTGTGTACCAGAAAAAAAAAAAGTCCCACTGCTGGGACTTGAACTCAGTACAACCACAGTAATATATAACTTATAATAATCCAAATTATATATCACACAGTGAGTGAACACAAAACTGCTGTATGCCCTATACAACATGTGAAACAAATGTCCCTAATCTTGCTCTGAGGTTCATGTCCATATCCATTCCAACACTAAGAAATGTTGCAATACTGGTTTCATTAAAAATAAAGCGTTACCCCTACCTCTTCTGTGGTGAATTCCTTTTTGTCTATTCCAGCCTGCAGGGACTTCCATGAGCGAGCTGTGAGCATACAAGCAAAGAGGCCATATAAATCACCTACATTAAGAGCCTTGGCATGTGTTTTCATGCCTTCAACATCAGCACTGATCATAGCCATCCACATTTTGCTATAGTGTATCCGAAAGTCATCTGTTAAAGTCTAGGAAAACAGAACATATAATTAGTCTTACTCATCTTTAAGGTGGGGGGGGGGGGGAAAGAAAAGAAGATGCTGACTGATTTGGCAGTGACCCATAACTAAGTGTGTGTCAGGGCTGGCCAACTATAGCCAATCAAGATCCTTGTCACACTCTTTTTTGTTGGCTAAAGGGGCAAGGGTCTGAACCTTCCCACTATTTTGCTATAGTCCAGAAGTGTAAAAATAATCAATGTAACCCACTCCCCATTTGAAAGATGTGTATGCCTGAACACCTTCACTGCAAAGACTGCAAACAGCATACCAATCACAGTTTCAGGGAGACAATAACAATTTGTAATGGAAAAATGAAACAACTCAGTCTAAGAAAGTACAGAAGGTAAAATTACAATTAATCCTTATTTAAAATGAAATGAACAAAAAAAAAATGGACAGCTTTCCATAGATATTGGTTCTTGGCAGCAGAAAATATAAAGAAGAAAAACTTCTAATTCAACAGTGAAACCAAGTGGTTTGAAATTCTGATTATTCTGATATTTATATTTTAATGATTATAACAGCTGATGGGAAATGACACAATGAAGTAAAAAGCAGAACTGCTCAGGCCAAGTCAGCATTCCAGAAAATGAGAAACATCTTGCACAACAGATCCATATCAATGGAAACAAGATTTCAAGTACTTAAATATTACATCGAACCAATTTTGTTTTATGGATGTGAAGCATGGTCCATGAATAAAAGAGTACAATGAGAAATGGAGGCCATGGAAATGTGGTTCATAAGAAGGATGTTGAAGGTACCATGGAGAGCTAGCAAATGAAGAAGTCTTAAGAGAGGCTGGAGTTAAAAGGCAAATTACAACAAAGATCAGAGGCAGACAAGTGAGATTTGTAGGACATTTTCTGAGAAGAGGAAAATTGGAACACATTGTGGCAACTGGAAAAACTGAGGGAAGAAGAGACAGAGGAAGACAGAGAGAGAAGTTACTGGATGGGCTGTCAGTGTGGCTAGGAAGAAAGTCACAGGTGGATCTCATAATCAAGTCTCGAGACAGGGAATTGTGGACAGAAATGTATAAAATAGGAAAAAAATAGGAGCAGCTTTATTACTTAACGATTACAAAGTTGTGACGTTTCGGCGTGAGCCTTAATCATACAAAAAACATACAGGACGAAGAAAGAGAGAGAGGAGATAAAGCATAGATTCACATGAATACTAAAAAAAAAAAATTGTTTTAAAAGAGTACTTAGCTGTAAATTGCAAGGTGTGGCTTGTCCAGCGGTGTGTGTCAGGATTGGATCTAGTGGGACATGGAGACTGTTTAAATAGAGACCTGTGACATGTGGTCAGTGGGTTGTAACTGGGGGTGGTGGATGGGAAACCTCTCCTGTTTTTTTCCTATTTTATACATTCTGGTATCACAGCTTTACTGCAGTGCCTCGTGTATAGCTGTATACTTATACACTAATTATTGTGGAGAGAAATGATCGCCTATGCCATGCAGCATGGCACTTGATTGATTGATTGATATCTAAACAATCTGTGAACTGTTCAATCTCGTGACAGCTGTATTTGTGACGAAGATGTTGTCGAGGAAGCATATTCAATTTGAAGTGAATCACTGTGGCTTCTAAACATGCTAAGAGTGGAGCTACCTTACCAACGGGGAGTGGATCAACAAATTCCTAACTGTAGAATTCAAGTCTGCCTTGGGAAGGTTGCAAGACTTTATAGTATATTCCCAATTAACATAAACCTTTTTACCTATTCTTAGTAGCAATCCTTCAAACATGGTTGTAAATTAAAGGCTCTAGCAAGCTGACTCTGTACTCGAGAAAGGATATAAGTGTTACTCTGGGAATGCTACTGTAGTATACTCCAAACATGAAATTATGACTTTATTGTTCTTCACTAGGATTTTCTTCAAGTGTAGCCATTGTTTGAACTTGGGCAAGATCCCCATTTCTTTGGAAATGAATTGCATTACATGTAATGTAAGCCTTTGTCTATCTACAGCTGTTTGAGACATGTAATCCTGTGTGTCCTCTTGTGATGATATTATCTGTTTTCAGGACTGATTTTCCCCACTGTTGTGTTTTTTACAGCTGTTCCACTGGAGGGCAATAGCAGCATTTACAATGTGTCATCTCAGGTGTGAAGTGTTATGTGAAAGAATTCTATTTGATGAGCCAAAGGAACTACTTGCATGTGAAGATACTACAGTAACAATAGTTGTTTCTGTAACTGTGTGAGGATACGACAATAACAATAGTTGTTTCTGCAACTGTGTGAAGATACTGTAATAACAATAGTTATTTCTGCAACTGTATGAAGATGCTACAGGGAGTTCACGAAGTCAGTGTGCAGTATCCCAGTATCGATTCCGGTATCATGGTGGTATCTTAAGTGGCTGCGATATCTAGACACATCTGTCTGCATATGTTAGCATGTTGAAGTCTGCTGTTGTGTAACATTCACTGTATTCAGTCTGTCCTCTGCATTTGTGTATTCAGTTGTTAAGCAGTGTTTGAAGTGAACGACAGGTGAATGCAGTTTATTCACTATGGTTTTTTTCACTGGAGGAACATATTTTTCTCGTTGAACACATATTTCAAGAAGGCAATACACACACCAATTTAGTGCAGGAGCAATCTGCTGAAAAATTCCCAGAAACACCCATACCTCATCGTAATGCAGTTTAAAAACTTACTGAAAAAGTCCCAGAAACACCCATACCTCATCGTAATGCAGTTTAAAAACTTACTGAAAAAGTCCACACAGTGTTAGACACACACTGTAGTGGGAGACCATCTAAACTTAATGAGGAGAAGTTATTAAACATTTCTGACTGTGTGCTTCAGAGTCCATCAAAGGCCTTGCAGAAGTTGGCACAACAGTGCATAAAGCAGGCAGAGAAAATCTGAAACTCCTCCCATATAAAGCAACAGCGGTCCAACAATTGCTGCCAGTGGATCATGAAAGATGACTCCTTTACTGTGAATGGCTTACAAATTTCATGCAAACTAAAATTGCTGATATTCTTGGTGTCACCTTTTTTTTTTTTTTACAGATGAAGCTTGGTTTCACCTCTTGGATTATGTTAACACATAAAATATACGTACATAACAAACATTTCACAAGCACATCTAAGAAAAGTGCAAATAAAATAAAAAGTCTTCAAGCTTGCATGGGTGCACAAGGACATCATTTTCACCATTTGTTATACAGTGCGTGTCTGACTGGCTTATATTATGTAACATTTTTTTATCAGCATGCTTGATCATTTATCTCAGCCACGCTACCATAAGGCAGATAGATGTGTCTAGATATCACAGCCACTAAGATACCACTACGATACTGGAATCAATACTGGGATACTGCACACTGACTTTGCAAACTCTCTGTACAATAACAATAGTTGCTTCTGCAACTGTATGAAGATACTACAACAGCAATAGTTGTTTATGCAACTGTATGAGGATACTACAATAACAATAGTTGCTTCTGCAACTGTATGAAGATACTACAACAGCAACAGTTGTTTTTGCAACTGTGTGAGGATACTACAATAACAATAGTTGCTTCTGCAACTGTATGAAGATACTACAACAGCAACAGTTGTTTTTGCAACTGTGTGAGGATACTACAATAACATGAGTTGTTTCTGCAACTGTATGAAGATACTACAACAGCAATAGTTGTTTCTGTAACTGTGTGAGGATACTACAATAACAATAGTTGCTTCTGCAACTGTATGAAGATACTATAACAGCAATAGTTGTTTCTGTAACTGTGTGAGGATACAACAACAACAAGAGTTGTTTCTGCAACTGTATGAAGATACTACAACAGTAATAGTTGTTTTTGCAACTGTGTGAGGATACTACATTAACATGAGTTGTTTCTGCAACTATATAAGGATACTATAACAATAGTTGTTACCGCTATATGAGAAATAAGAGATGTCATCATAACTATACAGAGTCTCTATAAATCAAAGAAAGGTGAAAGAAAATCTACATGAACAAACTACAGAGATTTCAGACCACAAAAAGAATGTTTCATCCTTACAGCAGCCAATCACAAAACAAAAATCACCTGGTACAATCCATGATCCAAGAGCACAATCTGTGGGCCATGTTGAGTCTTCTTCACAAGGACATTACCTGGATGTGGGTCACAATGAACATAGCCCTTGACAAATATCATTTCACTGTACAACTGGCCAAGCTGTTCAGTCACCTTTGAAATAAAAGTGAAATATAAACTGAATTCTGGGGGGGGGGGGGGGGGGGGAAATGCACATCCCTATATTCTGCTACACCAGTTTTTGCTTAGTTTATTTTCATATTTCATCCAAGGCCTTGATTCTTCTTCTTAAATCTCTCTTTGATTGTGAAAATGAATCCTTTAAGGCTGACACTGTGGTGGAGGTCTTGAAACACAGGCATTGAATCAAATAAGTGTTAGCCATACAGTAAACCTCTTATTTTGTCAAATGACTCCACTATCATGCAAAACCATACTGATCCCTACCATGTTGGTCTGACTGAAGCATTGCATTTTCTGATAACACAGTGGAAAAAAAAAATGTAGGATTTAATTAGGTTGACTATATCATACAGACTGCTTCATCAGCAAAACACTGTGAGCATAAACCCAACATCCCACTGCCAAAAAAAAGGGTAACTTGAAATTATGCACAAACTACAGAACTGTTGCCCTGATTAGTTGTTCCAGTAAAATTTTATTAAAAATCATAATGGGCAGACTTCATAAGAAAATAGAAGAAGTCTATATAGTCCAAGCTGGTTTTAGACAAGGAAGAGGATCAAGAGATCATATATTCAATATAAGATTAATAATAGAGAAATGCAGAGAATTTAATGTCAATCTATAATTATCTTTATAGAATATTCAAAGGCATTTGAATGTGTACAACACCAGAAACTGGGAAATAATGGAAAAAATGTGATTTCCAACACGTCTGATACAATTAACATCACTGCTGTATCTAGACCAACAGGCAGCAGTGAGAATAAATGGTGAAACAACAACTTGGTTTGACATAAAACAAGGGGTCGTCAGGGGTGCATACTGTCGCCTTACTTATTTAACTTGTATACTGAAAATATAATGAGGAATGTTAGAGAAGATGTAGACAAAGAATATTACGATGCCATAACAACTGGAGGTTATGAAATACCAGAGATTAGATATGCTGATGACACAGTATTACTGTCCACAACACAAGGAATGGAAATACTAATTATGTCAGTCCGTAAGTATAGTGAAGGCCAAAACCTCTATCTTAATGCAAAGAAAACTAAATTGACGACAACTGACAAAAATAAGGCAGCTGAAATATGTATCAATGAGGAAAAATTGAAAGAGGTGGAGAGTTTTGAATATCTTGGATCATTACTAATAACGGAGATACAAAGAGGGAAATTAAAAGGAGGACATTTATCACTCTTCAGAAAGTAAAACAACTAAAGAAGCTGTGGAGAGGAACAGACAGAACTACAAAAATAAGATTTTTAAGGGCATGCATCTTTCCCATGGCAACATATCCCTGTGAGACCTGGACATTTAACAAAACAGCTGAGAAACACATAAATGCCTTTGAATGTAAATGCTACAGAAGAATTCTTCAAGTATCATGGACGCAGAAAAGAACAAATATATCCATACTACAAGAACTTAATATTGAAGAAGGCTGGCTAGTAAAGAGGATTAAAGAGAGAAAACTTAAATATTTTGGACACATTAAACGTCATGATAATTTAGAGAAGACCATCTTGGAAGGGTACATAATTTGAAAAAGAAAGAGAAGAAGACTAAGGCAAAGATGGCTGCAAGACATTGATAATCTGCAAATGGTTGCATCAGCAGTAGGGCATCTTGCTTAGAACGAGAGGCCTACAGGAGAGCTGTTAAGGAGACAAAGTTCCGCAAGGGACATGCAAATGACTGACTGGCCCATAGGAATGTTAATAAGGAGACACTGTTTAAAAAAAAAAAAGAAAAATCAGGATTCATACTCCACATTTAGATAAAAAAAATGTAATCTCCCTATATCTCTCCACAGCTGAAGCTACAGAAGAAGGAAGTATCCTATGACATCTTTTATGCATACTGATCAAGCTAAAATATACTGACATACTTGTTTAGTTAAAACAAATTCCTTCCCTCATGAACCACAATGTGTTATGCATGCACCAGAATAACTTACCTGATTGACAGAAATATTATGTTCTTTCATGTATTCTACATCATCCACTTTACCACCATCACAAAACTCCATTGTTAAAACTCTAAGGGATGACAATTCCCAGTACACTTTTGGGATCTGCAAAGTTATTATTCAGACTTAAGATAACTGGGGTTTTTTTGTTTTTCTTTTTTAATAGAAATTTTGATTTAAAAATTTGATGACATTGGCTAAAAATAAAAGGTAAAAACTCTCAATTCTGAGGCTTTACATAACAGCATTTTCAGTATCTACTTTTTTAACACTGTAAATTTATGTTAATTAATAATGAAACATCATAGCATGTCAATTTATGACTATTAAACCTAGTACATTGAACATATTACAGAGAAAATGATAAGTCATAATTATAGCCAATAAAAGCTCTTATATGATCATTTTTCACAGAGAGGTCAGTGGTTCAAGACTGACTGGAGGCACCTCAGTCATCACCAGCTGTAAAAATGGGTACCTGACTCCTGAAGCTGGGAAAGTAAAGGTGACAAGGCTTGAATACGAGCATATCACCCTCTAGTGTGGTGACAGGTCAAGGAAGTATGGGCACTAACACCATATCCACTAGGTACCTCCATGGCATGAAGTGGTATTTTTTTTTATGTAAAGCCTTTCTCACAAATGAAAATATGAAAGCGTTTATTCACCCTCTAGAAACATTCATGAAATGTAAAAAAAATTCCTAAATTATTCATAAACATTTTCAGAAAGCATTTAGAAGCTACCAAATTCCCAAAACACAGCTTTATTCATTTTGGAGCGACCCTTTTCCAGGCAAGATCATTAAAATAGACGGCCCTAAAAATGTTAAATGACCACCACTAATCTTTTACAGTCATATCAGGGTTTGTGTCCAACACACAGACCATTTCCTTAACTCTTTCCGTGTGGGAGGAAGAAACACGGACGTTCAGTTGGGTGCCAGAATAAAAGTGCGAGTCTTGATCTGTATAGGGGGTTTAGTTGTAAAATTGAATGAAAAACAGTATTTACATGTACTTCCATGTACTTATTATGTTTCAAAATATAACTAAATGTATGAAAATTTCATAAATGCAGAGTTTTTTAGGAAAAAAGAAGTAATGTGATGTTTTTAGACAATGATTGTGCCCAGCTCACCATCGGCTAGGTCTAGATCTACACTACTTACCATCTGAGATGTCTAGATCTAATTGTCGATCTCGTATTGTGATTCTATGTTGCATTCTCGCTAAATTAATGTCTGAAATAACCTCCTACCTACTTCTCCAGTCGTCTAATATGTCTAGATCTACTTGGGATACATTCAAGAGCAGTGGGGTGGTCACAGGCCATGTCCATACCCGTATCTACATCATCAAAAATTGAAAATTTTCGATGTTTTTCTTCCTTTTTCTTGCTCGGCATCACTTGTAACTAAGGACTCTTTCACCATTTTGAAAAGTGTCACCGGAAACGCAGACGAAATATGTACAATCTAAATGTTACACTGGTTGTTTTATTGAAACAAACCAAGAGTCGCTATACCGACCACTGGCACAAATCGAAAAACCGGAAGGGTCGCTACAGCGACCAATGGCACGGGAAGAGTTAAAGGATTCCTGCATGCAGGTAGTGCATCTAGAAAGTTGCTATTATATCCTGGTCCATCAGCCACAGAACAGATATCGTATTTGGAAGCATGTAAACTATTTTACCTTAACTCTTCCCGTGCCAGATACCCAAAAGCATGTACTTCCGGTTTTTGAGTCCAGTGCTGCATGTCGATATAGTGATACATGCTTTGTTTCTAAAAAAAAAAAACGGTGTAACTTTTTAATTGTACATGTTTTATTTGCCAATGTCCGAGAACCCTTCAAAGGTCAGTCTGAAGCGTGGTTAGCTATTCTGCTCCAATCAACTCAAATGTGAAAACAGTACTTTAAATCTGTGTCAGCAAATCAACTTTTGAAAATGGGGAATATTGTTTCCATGAAGGCAACTCACACATTACACTGTACACAGTGCTGCCTATGTGTTAAGTGACAAACAGCATATTTTCATGAAAACCAGATCCAGGCATATGGGATTGTATTAAAGCTGAAATTTGGTAAATGAAAAATATACCCTTGGGAGTCAAGAGCATAAATGAAATGGACAATTTTCTTGACAATCCTCAAACTACTAAAAGACAGAGTTCTGACATTTGAGGTCATATAGTGATTTCATTCTGCAATAACTGATATTTATACAAGTATTTCAGTTCCAACTGTTCTGTTAATTATCTTTTTCAAAATGTTTTTAAATGAATGAGTAAAACTGACCTTTAAAAACTTAAATTTGGACAATATTTTAGCGACTTTCTCAGAGTTTCGGCCCTCATTTAAAAAGTCCAATTCAACAGGAAGATTTCGTTTGGTTTCTTCAGCCAGCCAGACATATTTGAACTCGGGGAAGAGCCAGGCGGCAGCATGAACTAAAAACTGCAAAATGTGGCCAAATTGTAAAAAGACAGAATAATAGTTAATAAAACAGATAAACAAATTAATAAATAGTTTTGCTCTAAAATATTCACAAGACTTCTGCTTGCACTAGTGAATTAGAATTTCATTTAAACATTATGACAAAAGATGCCAGTTATCAATCTTTTCCTATTTTGTTACAGTCCTGGTATTTCCAACCAGATCTGCCTTGCTCTCTCTGTACACTTGGTCGGACTGTTCGGCTACCTTTCTTCTATCAGATTCCTTTATCTTTTTTTTTTTTTTTTAAAACCCCTTGAGTTTTCAAGCAGTTGTCAGGTTCTTCCCATGACACACCCACAGATATAAGACTGTATCTTTTCTGTCTGGTTTTATTTAGTTTTTAGTGTTCCGCAATGTTTCTGAAAATTTTCTTTGTTTCTCTGGATGTCCCAAGTACATGCTGCATCTTTCTTCAAAACTGAAGCTCTAAATTAGAACTATCAATATTATCTGCCTCTCAAATGTATATCAACGCACTAGTTGACTATCAGGGCAGTCATGCTGGAAATCTGAAGGAAAGATGATGAGATGCCAACACTGGACAATGTGATGAACCATAAAAAGTTTTGAGAAGAGAAGAACACCAACTCACAGCTCCTGGGAGACTGGAGATAATATATAATGTTATTATAGGCTGGGTTGACTCTGGGGCATTTTCCAGTGTGTACCAGTAAAAATCCAACTATGGGTGGCCTGGTTAGCTGAGTGGTTGGGTGCTCAGTTTATTAATCCAGTGGTACTGGGTTTAAGTCTCAGCTGTGTTTTTTTTTTTTCTGGAACACACCAAAAAAAGGCCCCAGGGTCCACCCAAACTCTGAAAATGAGTACCAGAGAAATATGGAAAAGTAAATGCAGCCGGCTGTGATACTGACCACATCACACTTTCATGTGCTGAAAGTTGTAATACAAGCCTAACACCATATCCTCAATATGCCTTAATGGCAAGGAAATGGGAATTTTACCTTCTTTTAAATATATATAATATATAATATAATTGTATAACAAAGTCTGGCCACAGATTATAAGAAAGAATGTACTATTATCCATGTAAGACAACAAAATGTATACTGAATGACTGCTTTCTCGATCAAGACCTAAGATTAATCAATATATTACATACAGGCACTGTAAAGTGTTGCATCAGATGGATGGTATAATGATGACTCAGTGCACGCCATCTCTATGCCAATAACCAATTCTGGACACATGTCACTGCTTAACACTTTCCGTGCCGGAGGAAGAAACACGGACGTGTTGTGGAGTGCCAGAGTAAAAACACGGGTCTTGATATGTTAGGGGGTAGAGTTATAAAATGGAATGGAAAACGGTATTTCCATGTACTTCCGTATACTTATTATGTTTCAAAGTATAACTAAATGTATGAAAATTTCTTAAATGCAGAGTTTTTTAGGAAAAAAGAAGTAATGTGATGTTTTTAGACAGTGATTGTGCCCAGCTCACCATCGGCTAGGTCTAGATATGCACTACTTACCATCTGAGATGTGCAGATCTACTTGTCGATCTCATATTCTGATTCTATGTTGCATTCTCGCTAAATTAATGTCTGAAATAACCTTCTAACTACTTCTCCAGTCATCTAATATGTCTAGATCTACTTGGGATACATTCAAGAGCATTGGGCTGGTCACAGGCCATGTCCATACCCCTATCTACATCATCAAAAATTGAAAAATTTCGGTCTTTCTCTTCCTTTTTCTCGCTCGGCATCGCTCGTAACTAGGCACTCTTTTGCCATTTTGAAAAGTGTCACCTGAATTGCGGACAAAATATGTACAATCTAAATGTTACACCGGTTGTTTTATTGAAACAAACAATGATCATTATAATGACCATTGACACGCATCGGGTATACCGGATGCGTCATTATTATGACCAAAGGCATGGAAAGAGTTCGGAGGTAAAAAACACAGACGTTTCATTCTGTGCCAGACAAAAAGCGCGGGTCTTGATATGTATAGGGGATAATTTTTATTTCCACATTAAAAGTATGCGTATTATGCCTCCAAATAGCTATAAATGTAAGAAGATTTCATAAATGAAGAGATTTTTTATGAAAAAAGATGTAGTGTGATGATTTTAGCTGATAACTGTGTATTACTGTCCACCGGATAGGTCTAAGACTGGCATCGATCGACCGGCGATGTGTAAATCGACTTGTTCGTTTTATCCGATCTCATCATGTGTTTCATGTTATGTTGCATGTTCACTTTAAAACAATACCTGAAATAACGTTCTAACCACTTCTCCAGTCCATCTAATAGTCTAAATCTACTTAGGCACATTCATGAACAGTGGTCTAGTCATAGGGGTGACTCCAAAGTCGCAAAAAATTAGTTTTTTTCGATCAAAACACTGTATTTTGACCCTCATTGTTATGATGCTTTCAAAATGGTGACAAAGGTCACTAGACATGCGTACTAAACTGTTTACAATCAAAAGTTACACTGGGTTTTTAATGAAACGAAGCTAGGGTCCCTATTGGGACCTTGGCAAAAACTTGACAAAGCGAAAGGTCCTAGCACGGGAACAGTTAATGGCACGGGAACAGAGAGTTTACCTTTCATCTTCGTTTAACTGTTAATGTGAACATGTGAATGTTTTTAATTATACCAAGTATCTTTACCTCCATAGTCCTAATATCAACATAGGATCGAGCTTTAACATTTGGATGCTGAATCTTCACCGCAACTAGCTGACCATCAGGCAACTTAGCTTTATGAACTTGAGCCAGAGATGCAGCACCAAGAGGCACTGGGTCAAATTCCACAAAAATTTCTTCCACCTTCAGAACAAAGTAAATACAAAATTACAAGGGTGGGTCGAAAAGTTCTGACTTTATTTCAGTTTAAAATAAAATTTAAAAAATGAGCTAACGTAACTGATAGTCTCCTCTACTAATCTGAGAAGTCTACCACTAAAAACACTCAAAATGACATTTTCTAATCCAGTGATTCCCAAAGCGTGGTCTGCGGAAAGCCACAGTCCTCAGAGTATTATCACGCAGTCCACGGATGTGCTATCGATTTGGTAATATTCTTCTTCTTCATGTGACGTGTCCTTTCCAGAACACTGTCCCTCTCGCTGCCTCCCTGAATGCAATATGGTCTAGCACAAATTAACCAGTGTGTCTCAATGACATATTCAGACTTTCCATGATGTCCAGGGTCCACCTGCGGCAAGGTTGTCCCTTTTCTTTTTTTTGCCGGACACTATGCCTTCTACTGTCAACCTCTCTAAACCATTGTGCTTCTTGATGTGGGTGAAGTATCTCAGTTTTCTAATTTTGATAGTGTTTATGAGTCAGTTTTCTGCAACACCTAATCCCATTAGTATCTCTTTATTTGATTTTTCTTTCTACTCATGATACTCTTAGTGCCCTTCTATAGCATTTCACTTCAAATGCTGTTCTTCTCTTTTCTTGTGAATTGTTAAGTGTCCATGTTTCACATCCATTTGTTGCCACAGGGAATATAAATAATAAATAAATAAAAGAATGAATAAAAACAGTTAAAGGTTCGTAGTTTTATGATATTACATATCAGATGGTGGTCTGCAACCTACATGTAGTTGGAAAAGTGGTCCCTGGATGTGAAAATATTGGGAACCCCCTGTTCTAATCCACTGCCATACCTTCATTTGGTCATATGATATTGAAATGTGTGCTTTTCAAGTGCACCTATCGAGTTTTGTAACCAAGCAGTGATTACTGAGAATGATATGTGAGCAGTATGGTTGAAGAATGTGGCTGAAGAATAAGGTTGAAGAATGTGGTTGAAGAATGTGGCTGAAGAAAGTGGCTGAAGAATGTGGTTGCAGTGGAAACTCCAGCTGTTCAATAACAGAAATTGTGGCACTGCTGCAGTGAGTCTCAGCACAGTCATCAAGATGTTTGATCAGGTTGTCTACTTTTTCCCTTAATATTAGCTTTCACTTATTTCAGAGCTTCAATGTAATGTTCAGGGTTATGAAACATATAAGGGGAAGTCAAAACATAAGAAATCAAAAGAAGCAACCATTGAAAAATATAAGAAAAGACTCGAGGGCGACTCAAAAAGTCCTTTACATATTTTTAGTGGTTACCTCCTTTGATTTGAGATTACTTCTTGAATCCCCTCTTAGAAACTGACAGTTCTGCTCTTCACCCAAGATTATTGCCTTTCTTTTTTTTTTTTAACAGAACATCTACAAGAAAAATTCCAAAATGAAGTTAGTATGATCTTTCCTGCTGACTGAGACGTGTGTATGGTGATGCCTTATGTTGACATCCCATGAACTGTCTCTTGTTTCCCCCCCCCCCCTCGAGTCATAATGCTGGTCCCATGTTTTGTTTTAACACTAGTTATAACTCTGTCCCAAGAAGTTTCAACATGTTCCAAGTGTTCAATCGTCATCTCAACAGAAAACATGTGCAGCAACCAATCCACGTAATGAATCGTAACAACACTGATTGTCTTAATTTAGAAATGCCTAACTCTGTAGTAGTTTCATATTAATTGATTTAATGATTTCCAACAATCATTAACCGACATGCTTTTTGATGAAACTCATCCATCACAGTCACAGGCCTCCTGGACAGCACTTTGATGATTAAATTTGCTTTTCTCACTTTTTTCATCTGTAAACTCTTTTGCCATCTGTCAATATTCACATTAAAACTCATTACTCCTCATAAACCATTTTCAATCTGCAATGAAAGTCAACAGGAGTAACCTCTTCAGCGGTCAGGAACTCAGTAAGAGAGGGGTGATGTTTGGATGGTGAACTGTTACCAGCCTTG
Source organism: Achatina immaculata (assembly GCA_009760885.1). Lineage (NCBI taxonomy): Eukaryota > Metazoa > Mollusca > Gastropoda > Stylommatophora > Achatinidae > Lissachatina > Lissachatina immaculata. The sequence goes on from CM019718.1 coordinate 25,652,791, forward strand.
TCATGTACTGAGAAGAAGCAGTATGAAACATTAGGACCTGTCCTCCCCACTTACAAATAGTGGTAGCAGTCTTGCTCAACCTGTTTACTGACTGTATTTGGACAAATAAGTTTAGAAAAAAGTTGCCCCATGATCTAGAAAAGAAACTAGTACATGAAAAGAGGAACAAAAGGGAATACTACCTGTTTCCCCAGATCCTCACGTATAACACTTTTAAGCTCTTCTATGTCTGACTGCGGAGCCTGGTCATACAAAACCTTCATGGTTGTGACGTACTCCGTTGGCAGGAGGTATTCTAATGAGCCAAGGTGTTGGCCTACTTTAATGAATACCCCGCCATTTTTACAACACATGGTCCGCAACCGCGTGGCTGATGCAAGGTGAAGCTGTAGTCAGATAAAATGTACTTGATCTTTATTAACAGGGGTTAAAAAAAAACAAACAAAAAAATCAAAAAGAATCTTATGTGACAATGATAATACAAAGAATCTTATGTGACAATGATAATACAAAGGGAAGCTGAAAACTGATCTGCCAGAGCCAGAAGGGAATGGCCTAGAGTCATGAGACTTGTGTTAATCTTCCCATAATCACCCCAAAGTTTCTTTAACTCTTCCAAAAATTAAAAAAAAAATCTGGTATCTGGTCACCAAAATGCTGCACTATTGCTGCCATCACCTGAAGCATTTGGCAATTTCCTCCCTTTCGAACACTTTTTAAGGTTCAGAAATCTCCACAACTGACTTCCTGCTACTAATGACAGCACCATCGCTAACATAGTCATATCATTAATTCCTCCTCATGTGTGTTTTAAGACTATATCTGCAGTTCTGATGAAAAGAAACACCATCTCAGCTATTACCAAAATGAAATACGTAACAATGAATATCTAATGAAATGAAAAGAAAATATTTTTTTTTAATTAATTGTAGTTCAAAATCAAAAGCTTCTCTTGACTAAATCATTCATTCATTCACTCATTCATTTGCATGTCCCTTGCGGAACTTTGCCTCCCTGACAGCACTCCTTGACTAACTAGTAAGGAAAAAAAAAAGTATATCTGAAAATGACAGAAAAAAACTAAATCAGTAAACAATTACATTTCTTAATTCTTACACCCTTCCCGTGCCGTTAAATGTTACATAGGGCTCGCATGGTAGTTCGCAAAGTTTTCTGTTTTCAGCGAGATTTTCAACCTCATCAAGGGATTTTAAGCTGACTAATTTGGCCTCTCTTAATAATGTCCCCTTTAGAGTTTCACATGGTCGGCCTCTTTTTCTTTGGCCTGTTGTGTTCCACTTGATAGCTTGTTTTGAGATTCTCTGACTTTCTTTTCAGCACATGACCGACATATGTCCATCTCCTTTTCTGATCACCCTTGAGAAAGGTTATTGTTCAGTCATCTGTCTTATCTCTGCATTGTTCTTGAATTCATTCCACTTTATACCAAGTATTTTCCTTAGGCATTTGTTTTCAAAAAAGTCTAATTTGTTGTCTATTCTTTAGTTGTTTTCCAGCTTTCGCATGCATAAATGAGGGTGGATATTACATCTGAATTGAATAATCTTAATTTGGTTTTTGTCCTTATAACTTTTGAGTGCCATATGTTCTCAAGATTCTTGAAATCAAAGCTGCTTTTGCAGTTCTAATTCTAACTTCCTTCCTGGTGTCACCATCCTGGTCTATGTAGCTGCCAAGGTATACAAATTAGTGTACTTCTTCAATAACTGTTCCTTCTACGTATATATTTTTCCTTCTTGATTAATGGGAAGTTTCATTATTTTTTGTTTTTCCTTGTTAATTTCAAGCTCTATTTCCTAGCCAGTGAAGACAGTGTACCTGTTTTTAAACTGTTTAAACAATTACATTTACAGTTTAAAAAAAAAACTAGTCACTAATGAGTAAATCTAAAACTTTGTTTAAACGTACTTATGAAACAATTAAATTAAAAAAAAAAATTGTAAAGCCTGATTCTGTAAAAAAAATTGCATCTAAAAATTAAAAAAAAAAACACTCAGTAAACAAAAAAATCTATAATCCATATTAAAATAAACAATTACATCTACAACTTAAATTAAAATAAACAACTGCATCTAAAACTCAAAATAAACATTTACATCTAAAACTCAAATTAAAATTAACAATTACATCTAAAATTCAAAGTTAACAAATTGCGGATATACACTTATGAAAAACTAATCTACTTACATTGTGAATTGCTTCTGCATATTCTGGATGTGACTTGTCGTATCTGTGGAAGAGTATTTTGTAATCTACTGCAATTCTCATGGCCTGCACACAGAAAGGAAAAGTGTGTTAGAAAATATATGCTTTCACATACAGCCTCTGTGATTACACATGATACAATTGTTAATGAAATTTAAGAAACAAGAATGTATTAAAGCAAAATAGTTAGTTATGATCATAACTCATCTAAATGAAACCTGCAAGGTAAATAGTTCTGGCGGCAGGTAACATCCCAGCGATGGATTCAGCTACATTTTTGCTGTTGTTCAATCTTTCAGCATGAACAGTTTTTTTTTTTTAAAATGTGTGGTATTTCAGAAGCATTTCAACTTGCTCTCTCCATTTGGAAATAAAACTTTGAAGCTACAGCCTTCTGACTGTCCCACATTGCCTCAAATTTAGGTTTGTGATTGCTGATTTTGTTTACTTGTGTATTTAATATGGTATATGATGGTTTTGTTTTGTCTATACAAATTAAATGTCTCTTCATTTGGATCTAGAATGCTTGTAAGTTTGTTCAGGGTATATTTGGCATTCCTTTCTGTTTACTGATCTAGAATGCTTGAGTTTTGTTCAGGGCATATTTGGCATTCCTTCCTGTACACTGATCTACAATGCTTGTAAGTTTGTTTAGAGGGCACATTTGGTACTTCTTTCTGTGTACTGGTTTAGAATTCTTGTAAGTCTGCTCAGGGAATATCTGGTATTCCTTTCTATGTACTGGTCTAGAATGTTTGAAAGTTTGTTTAGGGAATACATCTGGTATTCCTTCCGCCTCACTAATCCAGTCAGTCTCCTCCAATGATGCCTCATGTAAGATTTTTTTTTTCCCTCTCCACTGAGACCACTATCCACAGTGTTGCTAAAGATGCCTATTCAATCAGAACTTCTGCAATGGACTGTTATTGTGATACATCACATTTATACTTAACAATCACAAGCTACTGCATCTCACTGAAAAAGCAAACAAAAATATCAAGCTGAATTTGTATTCCTTACAGTAGCAGCCGCACGTCCAAATCTGACTACTCCAAGGGAGCTAAGATCATAGTGACTGCCCGCTAGCACAGCTCCACCTGCAATGCCTGACCCTATAAGGGTCACCTTGGTCAGAAATCTGGTCACCATCGTTCATCTACCTGAAATAGTCATCAGTCCTTGTTACCTTTTAATAACCAACTCCCAGCACACACCTTCAATTAACAAGAAATTTTTGGCCAGTTTGATAGTGAGTGCTCATCCCACTGGTGTCTCAGATTTGATTCACAATCATCCTCTGTTTTCTACATCTAAATTTCTCTGTCTACAACTTTTCATACCACTTTGTGCACAATCCTCTTTGTTTCTAAAGAGATGGAGGTATATGGCTCAGTTTTACAAAAAAAAAAAAAAAGATGGAAAGTGCGCAGAAAAAAAAATGGCAGAAAGTAAGATGTGCACGTATAAATGAAGAACACACAATAGTCCAATATTTCAGCAAATGCCTTCTTTTCAAGGACCACATACAAAAACAATACAACAGATAAAAACATGAAAAATTAAACACTCAGCTTTTCTAACATCCTCCTTGTAAGAAAGATGGACACAAAATGCATGCTCATCTTACTTTCTGGCATCCTTGCTTCTGCCCACTTTCCTCACTCTTTCTATCTTTTTTTGTGTGTGTGTGTGTATGTAAAGCTGAACCATTCGCCTCCACTCATTACTTGAACCAGTTTTACCACTTTCATCATTTCTCTACTCTTTGTTCCCAGCTATATATCTATACTACAAGAGTTTAATATTGAAAAGGCTGGCTAGTAAAGAGGATTAAAGAGAGAAAACTTCAATATTTTCGACACATTAAACGTCATGATAATTTAGAGAAGACCGTCTTGGAAGGGTACATAATGAGAAAAAGAAAGAGAGGAAGACCAAGGTGAAGATGGCTGCAAGACATCGCTGACGATCTGCAAACGGATGCATCAGCAGCAGGGCATCTTGATTACAACCGAGAGGCCTACAAGAGAGCTGTTAGGGAGGCAAAGTTCAGCAAGGGACATGCAAATGAATGAATTGTTCCCGGCTACGCTAAAATTGTAACTACTATTCTTATTTTTAATACTAACCACTAACAACATTCAGTTTTGTATTAACACATGTTTTTACAAAGTTCTGAGTCTTTTTACCGGCTGCTTACAGGTTCAAATCAGAATATCTCCTCCAATTAAATAAGTCGCTGAAAGTCAAAATACAGAGAATACAATAAACTGCAGCTGGGAATTACAATGGCCTACCAGTATAGATCCACAAGTTGTTATCTTTAATCTTTAAAGAATTTAACTGACATACGGGTACAGCTGACAGCAGAGTTACTTGTTGATAGGTGGGAGCAGACGATCGCCACTGAGGTGTGAAGTACATGGCCAGATACTAGCAAATGATAACGTAGTGGTATCCCTTGTTTCGTGCAACAAATATTTCGCGTTAATTATCTAAAACCATAATTTCCTAAGTTTGATGGCACGCGTGACGATAGTGTGAGCAAGAAAGAGTTAGTGTGTATGTATACATTGTGTGAGCAGATGCTTTCTTTTTCATTGTCCAGGCTGAAGCTAACAAACAGGTGCTAGCTATAGCCAGCGGAGAAGAAAAAAGTGTCGTGGGAGTTTTCATGGTAAAACCACCATATTTTTATGGTAAAACTTTGGTGGTTCCAAGTGACTTTAAGATTTGTTTCCCCTCTAGTCTTTGCAGCATTCTCTCTCTCTCTCTCTCTCTCTCTCTCTCTCTCTCTCTCTCTCTCTCCTTTTCCAAGTGAGCTCCCTGTGACTCATTATCCTCTCTGTTGCTCTTCTCCCTGTTACTTTTTTGTCTACCCTCACTCTTGTTTCCCAGATATGTTCTTTTCAGTGATTTTCTGCAACATTCTTAAGTAAGATTAAGTTCAGACAGTTTATATCCATCTCCTCATGTTGGATTCTTGGAATTAGGATTCTTCATGCCACGTTAGTCTGAGCTGGAATGTGAAGTTTTTGAAATGATGATGCTCTGAGCTGGAATGTGAAGTTTTTGAAATGATGATGCTGTCCATAATCTTTGGTTTCTGAGCTCCCTTGTTTTTCACAAGGAGTGGAAAGGCACTTACAATATTCAGCAGGTCAGTAATCAGGACAAACAAACCAGAACTGGCCTGTTCTACCCCCTCATGATGATCCAAGTCACAGGCAGCTGTGCTCCTTTAGCTTGGCTAACAGATAAGAGAGAGACAATGTACTTTCATAGGACATGCAATGAGAAGAGGGGGCATTGAAAATATTATAACAACAGGAAAAATAGAGGGAAGAAGATCAAGAGGAAGACCAAGAGAAATGATACTGGACAGTCTGACGGGATGGTGTGAGAGGAGATCACCAACTGAACTGATGGCCTGCATGAAGGATCGGGTACTTGGAGAAGCATAATAGCCAACGCCAGTCAGCACGGCACCTGATGATGATGATGATGAACAGGCTAAGATTCAGGATTGTCCCATAGACAGGAGAGTCTGCCAAGAAGCCTCAGTTCTAGCTCCACTCTACAGCTTGAAGGTTCACAAAATTTAGAGCTGATAGCAGAAATTCTTACTGATGAGAAGACTCTTTCTTATTAACATTCTGTCACTAATATATACCCTTGAAGAATTTTCATTTCTTTTGCCATCACTTTATGCACAAAGAAGTCTCATGTTCATCACTTTATAATTATTTTTAAAAATGTGACCAAGAAGACATAGTGTAAAACCTTCCATCATTTTTAATTTTACTTCATTCATTCATCTGCATGTCCCTTGCAGAACTTTGCCTCCCAAACAGCTCTCCTGTAGGCCTTTCGGTTGTGAGCAAGATGGCCTGCTGCTGATGCATCCATTTGCAGATCTTCAACGATGTCTTGCAGCCATCTTCACCTTGGTCTTCCTCTCTTTCTTTTTCCCATTATGTACCCTTCCAAGACGGTCTTCTCTAGAAGAATTTTACTTATTCTCATTATAAATGTCATCATCATCATCATCATCTTCATCCTGTGTTATCTGCCTGTGGAAGGTTGTTTTCACTGGTCCTCCAATTTGCTTTTTTCATAACATACCACACCCAGTAAACTGAATCCAGTCCTTTTTTTTTTATGATGCCCACCAATCTACAAGGTTTCTGACCTCTTGTCCTTTTTCCTTCTACTTTTATGCACAAGTAAAGCTTCCATTACTGTGTTTATTATGTGTTATTATGAGCATTGCAGCTTTGTTAATGTTTGCAAGTGAATGAAATATGTGAATAATGAGAATTTTGTATAGAATGTCAACAGGATCCACATACAGTTATGTTGTTGCAGTTGAATATTTAGCTACATATGCAGATGTCCTCCTGTCTGTATATTTTTATAAGTGAATATATAAATACATTCATTCATTCATTTCCATGTCCCTGGAACTTTGCTTTCCTAACACCACTCCTGTAGGCTTCTATAAATACATATGGCCATATATATTCATATATATCATCATCATTTCTCCAAATCAATGTATATAGGCAGGTAACCATTGAAGAGAGAAAAACAAAACAACTCCTCAATTTGTATATGTGTGTGCATGAAATATATAAATATGCTTGTTTGTATAATGCATATTGTAAAAAATTATGTATTAGTCAGTCATTTGCATGTCCTTTGTGGATCTTTGCCTCCCTAACAGCACTTCTGTAGGCCTAAGATGCTCTGCTGCTGATGCACCTATTTGAAGATCATCAGTGATGTCTTGCAGCCATCTCTGCCTTGGTCTTCCTCTCTTTTTCTCATTTTGTACCCTCTGAAGACTGCTTCTCTAAATTCTCGTGATGATTAACATATCCAAAATACTTTTTCCTCTGTTTAATCTTCTTTACTAGCCAATCTTCTTTAATATTAAGTTCTTGTAGTATGGATATTTTTGTTCTTTTTTGTGTCCATCTTCTTCTTCTTCATTCGCTTCTACCACCAAGACCGCACTGTGATCTTACTGAATTTACGCCTGTGGTCCTCGTTAGGTCCCGTGGTCTCCTGTGTGGTCCCCGAAAGGACCACACGAGATCCCCGAGAGGACCACAAGAGGTGCAAAGTATCGCAGGGCTTTAGCCTGTATTCTTGGTGGGTCTCTGAAGCGGATTGCGTGACACCGTGGTTTTCGTTGCACCAGTTTAGTCTAGAGTTGGACTTTCTCACCGGAAAACCTCGACGTGTTTTGAGATACCTGTGTATCACCGCCGGGTGAGAGGTGGTTGCCCATCCAGTCCAGAGTTGGACTTTCTCACCGGAAAACCTCAGCGTGATTAGGATACACAAACATCCCCGCCGGGTGAGAGGTGGTTGCCTATATAGACTGCCCTGGTCCAGTGTCTCCGACTTCAGCATTTTGTGGTCGTGGCCGCTACCCTTCCTAGTTGTGACCAGGATGGAGCTTTTGTCCAGGAGGATGATTCCTCGCCACTAGTGACTTCTACCCCTGGGTTGAGCCGGTTTAGGCATATTATTCCAGTATGGGTGTGTTTGGGATGTGACCGACCTCTAGAGCAGAGATACTGTGACATGCGTAGCCTTCAAGATTCACCCCTGGTGTGAGCTGGTTTAGGCATAATTCACCAGTATGGGTGTATATCAGGCATGACCGACCTCTAGAGCGGAGGTGGCATGACATGTCTAGCCATCAAGTTCCACCCCTGGTGTGTGCCGGTTTAGGCATATTTCACCAGTGTAGGTGTATTTCGGACATGGCCGGCCTCTAGAGCAGAGGCGCCGTGGTATGTGTAGCTCTCGCAATGATACTACTGGACATACCGATTAAATTTCACATTATCCTTTCCATCACCTTTTCACGTCGGCGCCGCACAGCAACCTTTATTTCTTTTCCGCATTTTCTTCCTTAACCGGGAGGAGCTTCACTCCACGCGCGGCATTCAAAGAGTCTTGCCAGCAGTGTCTTAACCTCTGGGACAAGCCGGTTCATGCATTTCACCCGATATGACTGCACTCAGGACGTGGCCGACCTCCAGACCAGAGGTGCCATGATTTGACTGTTTGCTTCGCTTTATCATTTCTACCACCTTTTCCGCAGTGGTGCTGCGCAGCAACCACATTTGCACCTTTCTTCATTGGCCGGGAGAAGCACCGCTCCACGCACGGCAGCTGAAGAATATCGCCAACAGTGGTAGATGAGCTACCAAACGTGCCACTCATCTACCCTAAGTATCTGGTTTTCAGGCGCCAGATATTCGCCCTTGCCCCTTCTCCTGTCAGTTTAAACAGTTCTACCATGGGAAGGCCAGGAGCTGGACTTGACTGCCAGAGGCTGTGTGAGATGCGCGCCGTTGGAGTGGAGATCGAATTCTCCACCCCACCTCCGACAATAGCAGTCCTTAGAACCTTTGTGTCCATGATATTTGAAGGACTCTTCCGTAGAATTTACATTCAAAGGCATTTATATGTTTCCCAGCTGTTTTGTTAAGTGTCCAGGTCTCACCGGCATATATTGCGATGGGAAAGATGCATGCCCTTAAAAATCTTATTTTTGTAGTTCTGTCTGTTCCTCTCCACAGCTTTATTTTTTAGTTTTGTTATTTTATTTTAGTTTTTTTTTTTTTGAAAAGCAAAAGATTTTCTCCTTTCAATTTCAAAATTATGTATGCATAAAAATGGGCATGCCTATCTCTATGAGAAATATAGAAATACACCTGCTTGCAGTGGTAGATTAAACAGTACCCACACATAGATATCAGAGGAAATGAATGTGCTGACAGACTGGCAAAGAGTAGAGCCACCATGTCACAGCCCCACATCTCCACCAACATGAGAACAGCTAAATACATTATACACAACAACTGCAAGCAGCAGTGGATGGACAGTTGGGCCAGTAGTCCAACTGGAAGATCCCTATATACACACCTGCCAAAGCCTAACCCTGGAGACCACATCAACAGTTTATGTCATAGAGACCAATGCACAATTTTCGGGTTGAGAACAGGACACATTACCCTCAGTAAGCACTTACACAGAGTGACCGCTGACCACACACACCATACTGCATGCACTGTAACAGACAAGAAGAAGAAACTGTTAAACGCCATCTGCTGGACTGCAGTGCATTGAAGGACCTTCGAAAAAACCTGATACCACCAAACTCCTCAGTCGCCGACATTCTGTATGGAGATGTATAACAGCTGAAGAGGACCTGTACATTTCATTATCTGGCACGAGAGGAAAAGAGTGAAAACTCGTAAACCCGAGGATCAGAAAAGTCAAAGTAACCAGCACCCAAGACCCTAAGCTAAACTTAGTGAAGACTCTCATGCCCTCTGACCTATACCAATAATCCCTTGATATAAAATTCATAAAAGAATAATCTGTATTTGCAGGTTTTTTTTGTGTGTGTGTTTTTCTAACTTGAATCTAGGCCCCAAGACTTAAGCCTACTCAGCTTAATGGATAATCTGAAACTTCTGCTTGCATGTGTGTATATGTTAAATAAAGGATATCACAAAATTAATACTGCAGTCTGTAATTAAAATCATTTTTTATGCAAAAGTTTCTTAGCAAATAATGACATGTATAATCATGATGTGTATAAATACGAGGGGGATTGATAAGTTCTCGGCATAATGTACAAATACTTGAAACACACAGTTGATATTAGGTGCGTATGTAGATCAGGTTAATGTAAAATTAAACACTAAGTTTCAAGAAATTAACTTCCACCAATTTTTTTGAAAGGCTACTGAAGTGGCAGAAATTGAGAAAATGAATAAAATTTCTCATCGAGCAGTCATTCGTTACCTATGCATCAAGGGCTTATCATGGAAGGAGATTCACGAGGATATGGTGGAGACCTTAGGGGAGAGTGCTCCTTCTTACAGCACAGTGAAGAAATGGGCAGCTCAGTTCAAACATGGAAGGAAGAGTCTGGAAGATGATCCACATCCAGGAAGACCAAGAATGGTAACCACCAATGAAACTACCGGCAGAATCCATGACATGATAATGGAGGATCGATGACTAACTGAGCGGTGCTACTGAGTTGGGCATCTCTCAGGAATGAATTCATGCCATTATTCACAATTATCTTCAAATGACAAAGGTCTCTGCTTGATGGGTCCTGAAATTTCTTGGAGCTGATTACAAACGACATCGTCTCAACATGTCAAGAAACAATCTTGGCCATTTTTCTGCAGATCCTGAAAAATTTCTTCAGCAATTTGTGACTATGGATGAGACTTGGGTTCATCATTTTCAACTAGAAACCAAAGAACATTCAAAACAGTGGAAGCATCATGGATCCCCATCTCCAAAGAAAGCAAGGGTGGTTCTGTCTGCAGGCAAAGTGATGGCTTCCATCTTTTGGGATTCAGAAGGTGTGCTATTGGTAGACTATCTTCAAAAGGGCAGATTGGTCAACAGGGCCTATTACGTTAATCTTGCGAAACAACTGTGGGTCAAATTTAAGGAAAAGCATTGAGGGAAATTCACGAAAGGAGTCATCTTTCAGCAAAACAATGCTCCAGTTCACAAGTTGGCAGTGTCAATGGCTGCCATTCATGAATGCGGCTTCCAGCTTCTTGAACATCCTCCTTATTCCCCAGATGTGGCTCCTTCGGACTACTACCTATTTACCAAACTCAAAAAGGAGTTCAGTGGTCACAGATTTGCTTCAGATGATGATGTCATTCATGCTGTAGACCACTTTCTACTGGCACAAGATGCTGACTTTTACAAAGAAGGGATCCGTATGCTCCAGGATCGCTGGGTTAAGTACATAAACTTGCAAGGGGACTATGTTGAGAAATAACCCCAAAAAAGTTGTTCACAAATAATCCGTTGTACCTTATGCCAAGAACTTATCAATCACCCCTCGTGTGATTGTTTATTGGCTTGATAAATCAAAATTACAGGGCAGAGGAATTATAAACATGATGATACAAATGTGTAATTATTGTACTCTGGTTTCTTCATCTCTCTGTGAGGATGTTCAGGTATACTGACAGTTGAGATCAAGCACATTTTGATAAAAGACAGATCATGAATGTTGAATAAATTCATACACATTAATATGTAAACACTGTGCTGGTTTTATCTGTTTTATTAGTATTATTACTAGCTGATTACCCAGTGTTGCTCGGGAATGTATTAATTATTAATACTGTGGAGTGAATTTGAGATCGCCATGTTTCTCTCGTGGACAACCTTATGTTGCTTGCTCATGGGGGGAGGGGGGGGGGGTTTCACCCAAGAAATTATTTATTCTTGCTCCTGGAGGTGAAACTAAAAATGTTGTAAATAATCAAGTTTTGTGTTAAATTAATATTATAGTGAATTTGTAAAAGACTTTACTCTATAATATGTAGACTGCCCCTGTGACTTGTTGATCGTGATCAAGAACACAAGTCTCACTGGAAATTGCAATTTCTTAAAGTTAAAAGGGATGAGTGGTATCTGTGGGATAAAAACTGCCTCAACCTCTCCCTGTCCTGTTAAGATAGTCACTTCAATTACATTTCCCATCATCCTCTTTACACACAGCCTTCTGCCACTGCAAAGTTTTGGTGGGTCGAGGTTCCGTAGTAAAATAATTGGAGATCTCACCCTAATTTTCACCCCATCTCACCCCCCCCCCCATGCCAATGGGGGCTGAACTTGGATGTAAATGGCATCAGGAGTGTCACTATTCATCTCAGTGACCCCAAAAACTATGGATTGACACTAATATAAGTCATTTTCAACTACTTTTACATGTCACCCCCATCCCACGCCCACCCCTCTCTCACCCCCTCCCATGCCGATGGAGCCTGAACTTGAACTTAAACAGCATCGGGAGTGTCACTATTCATCTCAGCGACCCCGAAAACTATGGATTCGACACTAATATTGGTAGTTTTCAGTTATTTTTACATGTCAACCCCATCCCACCCCAGGCCCCCTCCCTAGGGGTGCTAGTGATGTGTTACCCCCACACAGTACTTTTTTCCAGATTGTAAGTCATATGTGTACCAAGTTTGGTTGAAATAGCTCCAGGCGTTCCAGAGTTATGCTGAAACATACATATACACATACACACATCCATTTTTATATGTATAGATTATTATTATTACTATTATTTTTATTATTCCAACCAGTTTTCAAATGTCAGTTTCACACATCACTTTCTCCTATAGAAACAGTTAAGCTCTTTTACTACCAAACATCTATGATACATTAACATTTTTTGTTATTATTCATCATGACCACTATCTCTTACTGGAAAATTATGAAATGCCTATTTTTAGCACTTATGGCAATTTAAAACTCTCAACTTTTGAATAAAACCACATAACTAATAATTTGTTGTAAAGCCTATTTAATAGTTCATACAGTCTAAGAATTTCACTCATTTGAAATAACAAACAAGTGAAAATAACAATGAAAGGAGTGAGCTGTTTTTGGTGTGTGAAAGTGGAAGATACTGATGAGTATCTGCAGGGAAAAACCCAACAGCAGAAGTACAGAGGCCACATTGTTGATGCTTAATCAATAAATAGATCAAAACACATTTACAGCCTTGCAAAAGTTTGACAGATTTAAGCAAAAGCTCTAATGGACTCTTTGCCCCTTGCAAAACATAAGACACAGGCAAAGATGGCTTTGTTACTCTTTGGAGCCAGCAAAGCAAAGCTTGTGAAGATCCTGCTCTGTCTGTATGTACTGTCACCTAGCGTTGTTCCATATCTTATCTCAAAGAAGTGTTTTTCTTCATGTATTTTCTCCAAGTGTTGTTCCATGTCTTAGCTCCTACATTCTGTTCTGTTTTCATGTCCTACCTCCATATCCTGTTCTGTGTTCATGTCCTGTCTCCAAGTATTGCTCCTAGCAACTAGGTATTGTGACACTACAGTTTGACCAGTGAGGTAACATTCTACATCTTGATGATGTGGTGGAACTGGTAGAGAAGCTTGCTTTTTAAGTTCACTCCAATGGTACTGGGTTCAAGTCCCAAAGGTGGGGATGTTTTGTTTCATACCACCACACCAAAAAAAGGCCCCGGGATCCACTCAGCCTCTAAAAATGGGTACCAGAGAAATCTGGGAATGTAAATGCAGTCAGGCATGATACCAGCCACATCATACTTCCATGTGCTGAAGGGCTTGGAAATATGAGCCTAACACTATATCCCCAATATGCCTTAATGGCATAGAAATGGAGATGTTTGGCTACCAACATCTTCTAACTCTTAGCCTCTGGATGATAATTCATGACATGAAAAGAGACCATTTGACAAAGAGCATACTCATTAAACACAAAATAGTTTAATTACATGAAGAATATAGAGCCATGGTTTCATCACATGGTTAAAAACATCCTTAGTTTCATCATATAATGAAAACAGTCTTAGTTTCATCATGTAATGAAAACAATCATAGTTTCATCACATCATGAAAACAACCCTATTTTCATCACACAGATGAAATGATCAGTTTCATGACAGAATTTTCTCAAAGTAAAAGCCATTTCTCAATTTTAGTAATGCCATAAATTAACAAATTCCAAAACAGGGTTTTTTTTTTTTAAACAAAATGAGCCATATGTGAATGACAGGCACCTTCTGAAGTCTCCTACAGACTTCCACGTCTACTTAAATATACTGCTATAAATTTTTTCAAGTCTTAAATGCCTTTGAACCCCATGTATAATTTAAGGAAAATGTTTAACAGAGAATGTTTAATAAAGTTTGGGAAGAAGAAAAGGTCCCTTCAAAATGGAAAAAAGGAATCATTGTTAAAATACCAAAAAAAAAAAAAAAAGCAGCCTTAATGACTGCAATAACTTGAGAAGAGTAACCTTACTATCAGTTGTGTCAAAAGTATTTTGCAAAGTTATTCTGAATAGATTTAAAGATATAGTGGATACTGCAATAAGAGAAAAACAAGCAGGATTTCAAGAAGGGAGAAACTGCCTCGACCAGATCTTTACTCTAAGAGTAATACTAGAAGAACATATATAAAAGCAAAGACCATTAATCCTGAACTTCATAGACTTTAAAAAGGCATTTGACAGCCTACACAGAGATTCACTGTGGAGAATTTTAAGACTATATGGAATACCATCTAAGACTGTCAACATCATTAAGGATCTCTACAACAGATGTGTTTGTGCAATCAACACAGAAGGAATTAGTGAATAGCTCCAGATTGAAACAAGGATGTATACTACCTTCCTTGATTTTTGGAATTGCCGTAGACTTCATAATGAAAAAATGATGCATAGGTAAAACGGGTATTGATTGGGTACATGGGACCCAACTAGATGATCTTGATTTTGCAGATGACATAACTCTTATCAGTGACAATGTGAATTTGATTGCAAGAAAAACAAATGCCCTGTCTTCACTGATTAGTAAAATAGGACTTGAAATTAACAAGGAAAAAACAAAAATAATGAAACTTCCCATTAATCAAGAAGGAAAAATATACATAGAAGCTGTTGAAGAAGTACACCAATTTGCATACCTCGACAGCTACAATGACCAGGATGGTGACACCAGAAAGGAAATCAGAATTGCAAAAGCAGCATTGACCTTAAAAAATCTTGAGAACATACAGCATTCAAAAATTATAAACACAAAAACCAAGTTAAGATTATTCAATTCAGGCATCATATCCACCCTCATTTATGCATGCGAAAGCTGGAAAACAACTAGAGAAATAGACAAGAAATTAGACTCTTTTGAAAACAAATGCCTGAGGAAAATACTCAGTATAAAATGGAATGAATTAAAAGAACAACGCAGAGATAAAACAATGAGTAAACAACAATCCGTCTCATATGAGTGATCAGAAAAAGAAGATGGATATATGTCAGTCATGTGATGAGAAGAAACTGTCAGAGAATCCCAAAATAAGCTATCAAGTGGAACACAACAGGCCAAGGAAAAAGAGGTCGACCACGTGAAACTCGGACACTTCTAAAAGAGGCCAATTCAGTAGGCATAAAATCCCTTGATGAGGTTGAAAAGCTTGCCAAAAACTGAAAACTTTGCGAATTACCATGGGAGTCCTATATGATGTTTAATGGCATGGGAAGGATGTAAGATGTAGGATAATTTAAGGAAACAATAAATGAGAGTTACGCGTTGTTCTCTTTTGATGCCTTACGTCAGTGAACATGGCTCTTTCTGTGCATTATTTGAGAACAAACTCTACCAACAGCCAGTAGAATAACATAATAAAAGCAGAGTGAGATTCCCATGAAATGAGGCTCAGAGTGTCTCTTTGTCTTTTTTTTTTTTTCTGGGAATATCGATCAAGAGAACTGTTGCAATGAACTGCCGGCACAGCTTTCTCATATCCTAAGTGTTGTGTCATGTCACACTTGTGCTTATATGTGAGAGATAAGAGAAATGATGACTATGGTAAAACTGGTTCTAGTACTGATGTAGATGGGGATTTATGGTTCAGTTTTACAAAAAAAGATAGAAAGAATGAAGAAAGTTAGCAGAAACATGAATAACAGAAAGTAAGATGAACACATATAAATGAAGAACATACAACAAACCAGTATTTCAAAATGTGCATTTTGTGCCTGTCTTTCTTGCAAGGAGGATAAAAGAAAATCTACATATTTATTTTTCATCAATTTTTCATGCTTTTATTTGTTGTGATGTTTTTTTTTGTATGTGATCCTTGAAAAAGGCTTTTTTGCTGAAATACTGGATTTTTGCATGTTCTTCATTTGTATGTACTCATCTTACTTTCTGCCCACTTTCCTCACTCTTTCTGTCTTTTTGAAAAACTGAACCATACACCTCCATCTGTTTCATTACTGATATGTTGAACTTGTTGATCTGGAATATCAGTTTTGTTTAATCTTGAAATCTTACTATCAACATGTTCCGACCTTTAAATCATACTTCATGAGATAATAATATAATAATCCCAAAAGTGTAGATAGGTGTTGTGGCCATGCATATTGGAAGCCATTTTAGAGTGAGGTAGTCAACGACTCCAAGAGCTTCCCGGCTACTGATTGAGAAATCAGGGAAACTATTCAAGTTGCAAAGAAAGTTCGTGGGTAGTCTTTGCTGATTGAGGAGGATGTCATATTCATTTTATTATTTCAGGTTATGAAATTTATCAAGAGAGAGGAATCAAAGCTTTTAATGATTGTTAATACATTGTGTGTGTGTATATATATATTCATTCACTCATTTGCATGTCCCATGCAGAACTTTGCCTCCCTAACAGCACTCCTGTAGGCCTCTTGGTTGTGAGAAAGATGGCCTGCTGCTGATGCATCCATTTGCAGATCATCAACAATGTCTTGCAGCCATCTTCGTCTTGGTCTTCCTCTCTTTCTTTTTCCCATTATGTACCCTTCCAAGATGGTCTTCTCTAGATTATCATGACGTTTAATGTGTCCAAAATATTTAAGTTTTCTCTCTTTAATCCTCTTTATTACCCAGCCTTCTTCAATATTAAGTTCTTATAGTATGGATATATTTGTTCTTTTTTTGTGCTCATGACATTTGAAGAACTCTTCTGTAGCATTTACATTCAAAGGCATTTGTGTTTCTCAGCTGTTTTGTTAAGTGTCAAGCGTATGTTGCGATGGGAAAGATGCATGCCCTTAAAAATCATATTTTTGTAGTTCTGTCTGTTCCTCTCCACAGATTCTTTAGTTGTTTTACTTTCTGAAGAGCGATAGATGTCCTTTTAATTTCTCTCATTGTATCTCCATTATTAGTTAGTAGTGATCCAAGATATTCAAAACTCTCCACTTCTTCGAGTTGTGTATATATATGTGTGTGTGTGTGTTTGTGTGTGTATATATATATATGTGTGTGTGTGTATATATATATATATATATATAATATATACAATGAAGTATTACAATAAATGTAATATAGAGTGAGAGAGAGAGAGAGAATTAATTTATATTTTGTCTATTCTGTACATAATGTTTTACATTAATTATAATCTGTGGTACTCTTTCATGACATTAATACAGTATGTACCATACAGTACAGTATAGGCAACTGGTGGTGGTTGAGAGAAAAAAAACCGTTATGCTGTTGTAATGTGTAGCGTGCCATACCTTGTTAGGCTCATGATGGTCGCTTCTGTGATGAATGTGCATGGCTTATTTTTCTTGTCATTATTCCCTACATAACACATTATAACAACTATTCACGTAGCATTTACATTGTATTAGGGTGTTGTAGGTATTCTAGACATAATCTAAAGTATATGAGAGGGAAAGCATTGGTTATATGCAAAATTGTAAACTATTTTATACAACGGGTTTGAATACATGGATTTTGGATAGTGAGGAGTTGGGGGGGTGGGGGGTGGGGGGTGGAGAAGGAAGGGGAAGACCAAATACAGGCATAAGACGAGGGCTGACTGTATAACAAAAAAAAAATTGTATATGTATAAAACTCAGTAATAACTATCTAAACATCCCTAACAGGCCACATAGGTAATTTGATCATGAAATTAGAATACATGTTTTAAACAGCAACATTTATGTGTTAAATATGTTCATATTTATATAGCACACTATTTTACATTCTTTTTTTTTTTTAATAAAGCTACTACACATCAGAGTAAATTCTTCCTTCCAACATACACAACCACATACTCATAATTAAAGCACCATAGTGTAACACATCACTTTTTAGAGCGTAACTGCATAACAAATCTATATCAGATACTTTTAAAAGTACATATAAATTAAAAACAAATACTGTACAGTCAAATGGAAATGTAATGCATTTCTTATATGTTAGGTCACTGAAGTAAACATATCTATATAAAACAGATTTATAGAGCTTTTCTATATAAACATGCACATATAACAAATGTGTAAATAGCAGTAAAACTGCAATTTTTTAAAAACATTTTCGTACAAAGATATTAAACACAGCTTTTTAAAATGGAGCTATAGAATATGCTTTACACTGTATTATAAACTTGGAATATGGTGTCAGAATCCATTTGTAATTTATTTTCCCACACAACAAAGAAGCTTCAAATAGAAAACTAAAAGAAATCTCAGCTGTAATTGTTTTTAAAAAATTGACAAACTTATTGATATGTCCACAATCTGGAAATAAGGAAAAGAATAATTTTAAAAAATTGAATGGGGAATAGGGGAAGTAAGGCTGGAATTGATACAATAATACTGGCATAACATTAACAGTGATCAAACCATGAGAAATTTTTAATGGATGGGCAGTAATGTGATGCTCACATGCAACATCAAAACTATATGCAGGGTCTCTGAAAAAATCTTAAACCAACGGTTGCAAAAAAAAAAAAAAACCAATGGAAAATGGCAGTAAGCGTAGGTTGAAAGTGTGGAGACAGTCCTTCTTAGGGGTCATGAGGTTTACAGCCCTTCTTAGTGGTCATGAGGTTTATAGCCCTTCTTAGTGGTCATGAGGTTTATAGTCTTTTTTACTGATCATTAGGTTTATAGTCCTAAGTAGTGATCATTAGGCTTATAGTCTTTTTAGTGATCATTAGTTTTATAGTCCTTTTTTGTGATCATTAGGTTTATAGTCCTTTGTAGTGATCATTAGGTTTATAGTCCTTTGTAGTGATCATTAGGTTTATAGTCCTTTTTAGTGGTCATTAGGTTTATAGTCCTTTTTGGTGATCATTAGGTTTATAGTCCTAAGTGTTGATCATTAAGTTTATAGTCTTTTTTAGTGGTCATGAAGTTTATAGTCCTTAGTGAGGTTTGGACCTAGAGGATGAGTTTAATGCCAATCATCCTGAAAGGAACACAGTCATACAGAGAATGGGTGGGGAAACTGGTTTAGACTTTTAGGGGACCCTGTAGTTTAATTATCAAAGCTATATTTCTTTATTCTTATTATGAAGCTCATAGTTTTTATAATCTTATCAAGTCTATAATTTGTAT
The DNA here is from genome assembly GCA_009760885.1 of Achatina immaculata. NCBI lineage: Eukaryota > Metazoa > Mollusca > Gastropoda > Stylommatophora > Achatinidae > Lissachatina > Lissachatina immaculata. Next base: position 25,671,970 of record CM019718.1, read on the forward strand.
ATCCTTATCATCAAGCCTTGAGTTTTTATAATCTTGACTGTATAGTATTCATCATTAGGACCAGTGCTCTGATTTTTTTTTCTCCCTAAGAATAATGTGGACTGAAAAAACTAATAAAACAGTTACCCATGTATGTACATTCACATACATGTGTGTACACATGTCATAAATAAGCACACACAAAAAAAAAATTAAACTTTGACACATTAAAGAGCTGCTGAAGTTTTGAACATTTTTTTCCCCCACAAAACAATTCACAATGCTGTTCAATTAATAAAATAAAAAAAGGCCTAATTATAATTTTTTTTGTAAAAAGCCTGATTAGAAGAAAAAAAGCTCTGATTAGAACTGTATAATCAAAACTACTGTATGGTTTTATCATCAGTACCAAACAGTTTTGTCATCAAAATGACTGCATAGTTTTATTAATACATCTATAAGGTTTTATCATCAGAGGTGTATGATTTTATCACATAACTGCAGTTTGCTTATCATTATGATTACACAGTTTATTGTCATGGTTATTATTATCATTAAAGCTGTAATACATATAACTGAGAAAAATTAACTTATCCTATTGCAGAGTTATAGATCTTCAGCATGTTATCATTCTTCATAAATTTCAACATTGGCATTTTTATCCTCCTCTGCTTTCTAAGAACTGCCTTACACTTAACAGTACAAGGTTTTTTGTTTTTTTTTCCAAGCTGTCTTTTTCATCTATGTCAAAGAGCAGCAAAGTACTGGGAATATGGAAAAGAAGTACATAATATTTTTATTGACTTCAAGAAAGCCTATAACAGCATAGACAGGAGCAGCTTATGGAAAATTATGAAAGAATTTGAGATACCTAATAAATTAATCAATCTGACCAGACTATGAATGGAGGATACACAAAATTTAGCAATATATAAAGGAAGAAAGTCAGAACCCTTCTCTATAAGAACTGGTTTAAAAACAAAGTGATACATTATCTCCATTGCTGTTCAACCTAGTACTAGAAAAGGTCATCAGAAAAGCGAAAGAAGAAAGCAATACAGAAGAACAAGCTAAAATACCCTAAAAAACATACACTGATGACATCGATCTAGTGGGGGAATCTATGCAAGAAGTCATCAATACCTGCATACACCTGAGAGATGTAGCACTAAAAGTGGGCTTGACCATTAACCAAGATAAGACAGAGTATATGAAGATATCAAGAGACCAGAGATAGAATGATCCAGATTATATAAATGTTAGAGAGATGATTATTAGGAAAACAGAAACATACAAATATCTAGGCACAACCTACAACAGAAGCAACACAGTAAGCGAGGAAATTAAAAAGCAGAGTACAAATAGGGAATAAAATAAACTTTGCCTTGCAACACCTGTTAAAATCCAAAATCCTGTCCCAGAACACCAAAATAATAATCTACAAAACTATAATAAGACCAGCCGCCATGTATGGATCAGAAACATGGAGTACAACAAAGAAAGATGAACAACAATTGCAGATCTTTGAGAACAAGATCCTAAGAAGAATCTTTGGGTTGATAAAGGATACCAACAGTGGAGAATGGACAGCTAGAAAGAACACTGAACTGAATAGCTTATTTAAATCCCCAAGAATTATAAATTTCTTGAAACTAAACAGACTACACTGGCTGAGGCATGTAGAAAGAATGGAAGAGAACAGATGATCGAAAATGATGTATGCACAAGAGATAATGGAAACAAGACCAAGGGGTAGACCAAGACAGAAATGGAAAGACAACATAGAAGAGGATATAAGAGAAACTGATGTCACCAACCGGAGAGAGAAGATTAGGAAACAGAGAGGAATGGAGGCAAACTTTATCTGTAGCAATGAGCCTTAATGGCTCAGAAAGCTGAAGAAGAAGAAGAAGTCCTTATCTAGTCATCTAAATAGATACAATAAAATAAATTTAGTAGGATTACTATAAGTTGTTTATAAGCTGTTCATATGAAATAACAGGTTGAGGGGAAGTGATGTTATTTTTTTTCTCATTATCCACTGTGGACTCACATGTATCCCCATATTCATGGGAATGATTTTTATATGTTTGTCCCTCTATATTCTGATAGCACTGTGTACATTTTTATAATTGTATACAATGATCTCTCCAACATTATTGTGTCAAGTGCCTATTTGTGCAACTGGGTTGACTTGATTGTACCACCAGCAGCTTTTAAATATGCAAATGATAAGTAGAAATGATTAATGAACTGTTTTACTTGTGCCCTGAGGAAACAATGTAACCAGAAAGACATCTTTAACTCTTATCCTGCCAAACAAATAAACAGTAGCCACAGTATTACACAAAGAACTTTACAATAAACATATCTGCCATGTTTTTCATCAGGAAATGTCACCATGTCTATAGTTATACTGTAATTTATTTTAAGTTATTTGTATAATTATATACTGTAATTTAAAATCTGGATTCAATAAAAATTTAAATACAGCTCCTATTTTTGTGTGTAATTGTTAACAAATCCATTTAAGTGGCTGAGAGTAGGAAATACTTAAGATTCTTTAACTAAGGAGTGTAGAAGCAACTTCATATGAAAACAGAAACTTAAGCATGACTGTAACTCTGATACATAAGGTACATAAATGCTTTGATGTGACGTCCTTCTTTAACTCTTATCCTAGCAAACAACATCATTAACTCATAATCGTATTGTGTAATATAATGTTGATCATTATATTTTACTAGAAAATGACACACTGCTTGTTTTTAATATTAGTGGTAGTTTAAAATTATGAACCCCTATTAATTTATGCATGTGAAAGCTGGAAAACAACTAAAGAAATAGACAAGAAATTAGACTCTTTTGAAAACAAATGCCTAAGGAAAATACTCGGCATCAAGTGGAATGAATTCAAGAACAATGCAGATATAAGACAGATGACTGAACAACAACCAGTCTCTTGGGTGATCAGGAAAAGGAGATGGACATATGTTGGTCACTTGATGAGAAGAAATGATCAGAGAATCCCAAAACAAGCTATCAAGTGGAACACAACAGGCCGAAGAAAAAGAGGCAGACAGCATGAAACTCTGAAGAGGACATTATTAAGAGAGGCCAAACTAACAGGCACAAAATCCTTTGATGAGGTTGAAAGACTCGCCGAAGACAGGAAAAATTGGCGAACTACTTTGCGAGCCCTATGTGACGTTTAACGGCACGGGAAGGATATAAGATTAATGGAACAAAGCCTAATTTTGTTTAAAAAAAAAAACAGCCATTTATACAGCTCATGGAAGGTTAAGAATTAACACAGCTACTGCTTTGTGGCAGACAATAGTCTTGGTGTATTATTGACCCCAGCTTAGCACTTTGTATGAGAAATAACCTACAGAGTGCTAAGCGAAAGTTTTTCAATGAAAAAAAGCTCGGACATATTAACAAGCTCATTTCACCAATATTATAAATTTCTGCATAAAATTACAAGAGAGAATCAAGAAATAAGGTTAATCTTCTTGTCACACAGGCATTTATGTGTGTCTTTTAACCCTGACAAGCGACTGATGTAATTGCTACACTTCTGACATCATTTACTTAGTATCTGTAATGGTGTAAACATGGCTGCTCATTTGTCTGAATTCTCCATTTTTGAGCAGGGAAGTGTAGTTAGATTTTTATAGGCTGAAGGTGTGAAGCCCAGCTGCAATTCATTATAGTTTGCTTGTGCAATATGGCAAGAACAAGTGTGTAAGCCAGGGACATGTGTATAGGTGAATAAACAAGTTCAAGGTTGGTAGAACGAATGTGTTGGATGAATGTCGCTCAGGACGCCCACTGACTTCTCACACACATGACTATCTTAAACCATGATGATGCTCATCCTTATATGGCAATGACAACTCAAGAAACAACGAAGTATTACAATAAATGTAATACAGGGTGGCACACATAAAAGCCACCGAACTCCAGGGCAGCTGCTGCAAGTGGCATGCATACAGGCAGGTGAAGAGAGGCTGGAGATTTTTTTAATGTGCCACCCTGTATATGACACTACTGACCTTACTTTTTGTTTCTCCATCATATTTTCAGCATTTAGTTATGCAACAGAAGAGAATTTCATTAAAATTTCATTAACAAAATAAATCAGCTGACACTACTAATCATACAACAATATCACAGAAAGTATGGGAATATTTTGAACCTAGCATACAGGTCTAAAAATATTTGCATGTGATATTTGCCAAAAAAAATGATTAATAACAAGGCAGGCATGGTTACTGGTTGGTCTATATCACTTTTGCATACAAAATAAGCAGTTACTTCCCCAGGCAAGATTGGCTGTAGTGAAAATACTGGTTGCCTTTGTCAACTTCTGCATCTGAAATAAGCAGTCATCTCTCTAAGGAAGATTGACTGTATTGCAAATATCAGTTGCTTATGATTGTATTGCAAATATCAGTTGCTTATGTTAACTTTTGCATCTACAATAGCCAGTTATCTCTCAAAGGAAGACTGGCTGCATTGCAAGTATTGGTCGCTTTTGTTAAGTTTTGCATGTGAAGTAAGCAGTCATCTTTCTAGGGAAGAAAGACTAGTTCAAATGTGGTTGCCTTTGTTAACTTCTGCTTATGAACAATGATTGGCTATAACAGACCTCCATCTTCCTCTGTCCCTCACTTTCACCATAGAATGCTGGTTCTTGTCCACCACTTGACGTTTTCCATCCTCTGTTTCACACAGCAGTCTCAGAAAGGACTTTGAGATGAAGTTTCTGTCTTTTCCACAGTGCCCTGTCCAACTTATATTTTACACATTACAGCTTATGTAATTATTTTGTAACTTAGGAGAAAAGGCTGGAAAGTTTGAAGTTAAACCTGAAGATTATGTTGGATAGCATATCAAGGATAAAGTGATACTAATTTATAAGCAACAAAGCAAGTATATCAACTGATATGATCCTTATACATTTCTGCTGTAGCAATTTCTGTGCATGTCTCTCTCTTTCTCTCTATCTCTTATATGACTGGATCTGCATGATAGATGAGGGGCATTAAGATTGAGAAAAAAATGCTTTGAAAAGAATAGGTTCATCTGTTAAGCCAGTCCACTGTGACAAGCCTAACATGGCTTTATTATCCAGGGCATGTGGGAGTACATGGCAATGAACTTGCTGGACAGGGTAAAATAAATGGTAGACTGAGAATTGGACAAGGGCGACGTTGATAAAGCCATATCGGAAAGACTGCAGGGAAAATGATGAGTAGGAACATAAGAACAATGTATTGGTGAAGCGACTGCTGGAGCTAAGACAAATTAAGGGTGATTGCAGGAAATCTGGACTATGTGGCAAAAAATGCATTGTAAACAACCAACACTTGATGGGAACTATTAGCAGATATGCTCTCAAATGGATGCTGTGGCATGCGGAAGAGCATATATGGGTCTGTTCTGAATGCAATGATGCTGGAGTCTGATTTTGAATCTTTGAAACTCTTTCTACTCTTTCTTTCTCAATGTGTGCTTGAGAGGTTGAATATACATGTTTTATCATTTTAGACTGTACTATTATGTTCTTTGTATACTGATGTTAAATGTCTGTGACAGAGTGAAAGTTTGGAGATGAAAGGCAGAGTGTTAGATAGACCTATGTGCCACATTCTGCACCCTTTGAAAATAAAAATCTGTTCATTCTCTCTCTGTATATGCATGAAAAATTTTGCTAAATAGAATTAAAACATCAGTAGATAGTAAACTAAGAGAAGACCAAGCAGGTTTCAGGCAAGGAAGATCCTGCACTGACCACATTGCTACAATGCGAATAATAGTAGAATTGGAGTGGAATTCTTCACTGTTAGTTACATTCATTGATAACGAGAAGGCATTCAACAGTTTAAACCAAAAAATGCTATGGAAACTACTGGAACACTATGGTATCCCAGCTAAGATAACAAAGCTTATAAAGACCGTAAATAAAGGAACTACTTGTAGAATCATGCATGGAGGAACTCTCATAGAAAGTTTTAAGTGGAAACAGGCATGCAGCAGGGATGTTTGCTATCACCATTCCTATTTTTTCTAGCAATTGATTGGATCATGAAAACTACCACACAAGGGAAAAGAAATGGGATACAATGGACATTGTGGAACCAGTTGGAAGATCTTGACTTCGCAGATGATGTGGCACTTCTGGCACACAACCACACAAAAATGCAAGAGAAACTTCAGATCTTAAGCAAGAATTCAGCTAAACTGGGACTATATATTAACAGACAAAAAAAACAAAGATAGTGAAAAGTAATAGTGCAAGCAATAGCCTCTTGGTAATCGAGGGAGTACCAATAGAGTACCAATTTCACATATTTAGGCAGCATAGTGGATAAATACGGGGGAACAGAAAGGGATATTAAAGCTAGAATAACTAAGGCCAGGACAGCATTTATCCAACTTAACAGAATATGATCATCTCATTCAGTCATTTGCATGTCCCTTGCAGAACTTTGCCCCGCTAACAGCACTTCTGTAGGCCTCTTGGTTGTGAGCAAGATGGCCTGCTGCTGATGTATCCATTTGCAGATCATCAATGATGTCTTGCAGCCATCTTCGTCTTGGTCTTCCTCTCTTTCTTTTTCCCATTATATACCCTTCCAAGACAGTTTTCTCTAGATTATCATGACGTTTAATGTGTCCAAAATATTTAAGTTTTCTCTCTTTAATCCTCTTTACTAGCCAGCCATCTTCAATATTAAGTTCTTGTAGTATGGATATATTTGTTCTTTTTTGTGTCCATGGTATTTGAAGAACTCTTCTGTAGCATTTACATTCAAAGGCATTTATGTTTCTCAGCTGTTTTGTTAAGTGTCCAGGTCTCACAGGCATATGTTGCGACTGGAAAGATGCATGCTCTTAAAAATCTTATTTTTGTAGTTCTGTCTGTTCCTCTCCACAGATTATTTAGTTGTTTTGCTTTCTGAAGAGCAATAGATGTCCTCCTTTTAATTTCCCATTATTAGTTAGCAGTGATCCAAGATATTCAAAATTCTCCACTTCTTCCAGTTTTTCCTCATTGATACATATATCAGCTGCCTTGTTTGTTTTGTCAGTTGTCATCAGTTTAGTTTTCTTCGCATTAAGATAGAGGTTTTGCTCTTCGCTGTTCTTATGGCCTGACATAATTAGTTTTTCCATTCCCTTTTGTGTTGTGGATAGTAATACTGTGTCATCAGCATATCTAATCAATGGTATTTCATAACCTCCAATTGTTATGGTATCGTAATATTCTTTGTCTACATCTTCTCTAACATTCCTCATTATATTTATAGTCATCTAAGAACATCAAAACAAGAACCAAATTTAGGCTTTTCATACAAACGTAAAGACTGTCCTGCTATATGGTTCAGAGACATGAGTTATGAAAAGACAATACAGCAGAGGATACAAACATTCATGAACTGTTGCCTGAGGAGGATTTTAAACATTAAATGGCAGGACAAGATCAGGAACGAGGAGGTCTGGGAAAGGGCAGGACAAGAACTTATGAATCATGCCTAGGAAATGGAGGTGGATTGGCCACACTCTGAGAAAACCCAACACCAGCATAGAAAGACAGGCACTGACATGGAATCCTAAAGGAAACAGAAAATGAGGAAGACCTAGACTAACGTGGAGAAGAGAAATTATAACAGTACTCAGAGATAAGGGATACACATGGAAGGAAGCAGAGAATAATTCCAAGAACAGGGATGACTGGAGACCCTTTATCCGTGGCCTATGCTCTCAAGGGAGTGAAAGGTGATGATGATGATGATGATGATGAATGATGATAATGATGATGATGATATGCATGCAAACATTCATACACACATGAAGAGAGTGTTTACCCCATAAGCCCACAACAAGTATAACTGTTAATTATTAATTAGTATCAGGTTTAAAGTGAGTTATCTGAAGCATGCTGGTAGAAAGTCTCTAGTCCACAACTTTGTTGTGAAAATAGTTCCTGCCCTATGCTCAGTGCATGTATAACAAAAGATAACAAAGACCCCATAGTACATTGGTAGTAATTCTTTTCTGGTTTCTCTCTTTCTGTTTTGTTTTGTTTCAGATAATGAAAGCTAATGATGATAGCCAATATAAAGTTAATCTACAAATCCATTTGTAAAAATATATACATTGTGAATGTTTTAATACATGAAAATTATTACATTAATTATTCTTTTAATACACAGTCAAATTCACACAAAAATAATCTGGATACGCCAGGAGGTAGGAAATTATTAATGTTTAAGTTTTTTTTATACACTGTCTACAAGCTAGTGTAGTAAATAAAAAGTGGTCTATGTAAAAATTTTTTTAAAAAAAGTTAATACACACCAAAAACAGGAGAATTTCATCAAAACACACACATTTAGCACAAAATAAAGGGGGTGAAGATGCTGTCTGATGAGGCAGTCAGCGACCCATAGCTGATATGCCAGTGTCAGGGTTAGTGAACCACATCTGACCAAGACCCAGTCCCACCTTTCTGTGATACCCCCAGTAACAGGCTTAGCCTGGCTAACGGGGCAGGGACCACCATAATCCCCATGGTGGTGGAGTCTGCTAAAGAAGCATTGCACAGCCCCTGCTTTTTAGCTGTACTCCAGGACTGAAAAAGCAGCCACCATAACCTGTTCCCATGCTTATATGATGCTGTGCCTCAACATCTCTACAGCATCAGCTGCAAAGAACAACAGCTCCCAGTTACAGGGAGTTCGTACAAGTACAAGTAGCACAAAATACAATCAAAATCCTGCTTAGACCAACAGGTCTGAAACTACTCTGCAACTAGGCATCTGAGTGGCGAGGTGGTTAGTGCACTGGCCTCTCAAGGCGAAGGCTGGGGGTCTGAATCCGGCCAGGGCTGTATTTTGCTCCAAGTTCTGTCATAAATCTCCCTTCCTCTCTCTCTTTCACTCTCTTTTCAGCACTCTAAGCCTTTCAGTTTTCTTTGGTTATGCTGTAAATACTGTCTTTTTTTCAATCCAGAGGAAGCATATTATTAATCTCTCCAAGACCAAGCAGAAATGGTTTTGACAGTTTTTCTATATAGACTGTGCCCAAGAGTGTCATGCTAACACACCAAACAAGGAGGAAAAAATCTCGGAGAGTACTCTCTAATTTTTCCTGGCGTTTTTAGCTCAGTTTTGAAAGGGTCAACATGAAATCTATATCACAGAGCTAGGGAAAAACACTGATCATGAAACTTTGATTAAAAGAATCAACAAATGCCTGAGGAAAAAACCGCTGGTAAATATTAGAAAAATTATGAAATAACATTTCTTGAAAATACCAGTGAAAGAGTATACTAGATGTGAAAGACAGATAAAACTACATAAACAAAATTTTTTATAGTGGAAAATGGTTGAAGGATTGTTCATTTTAATCTTTAGAATCCTATATTACAAATTTTGGGGGGATAAATTACACACTTTCAGCATTCCAGTCCTGTGTCATTTGTCCAATATAAGTGGGTCATTAAAAACAAATTAATTATACTACTAATCATAAGCAGGAAAAAAAATGATAATTTCTTCAGGTTAATTACCAGTTCATGCATCAAACTACAGTCTTGATTAGACAGGATCGTAAATAAAAGATGGTGATTTGTGAAGGCAATGTCCAATATGGTAATCAGTGACCCATAGCTGACATGCTAGCATCAGGGTTGGCTGACCAAGGCTGTGTCTCATTTATCCATTGGTATCCTCATTAACAGGCCTAGTCTAGGTAAGGCAGGGATTGCTGTAGTCCCTATGGCAGCGGAGTCTGCTAAAGGAATACAAGTGCTTTTTAGCTCCACTAAGAGATTGAAAAATGTCTGATACGATGCTGTGTATCAACATCTTCATCACACTGGCTGCAAAGAACATCATATTGCAGTAAGAAGAGTAAGAAGAAGAGGAGAAGGAGGAGAAGAAGAAGAAGAGGAAGAGAAGAAGATGAAGAAGAAGAAGAGGAGGAGGAACAGAAGAAGAAGAAGAGGAGGAGGAAGAGAAGAAGAAGAAGAAGAGGAGGAGGAACAGAAGAAGAAGAAGAGGAGGAGGAAGAGAAGAAGAAGAAGAAGAAATGGTACTAATGAAAGAAAACAGCACAAAGCAAGATATCCGGCCGATGTAATACTTTTGTATAAAATGGAATACGAAGATTTAACTCTTGAGACTACCAAATAACACAGTAATGATACACAAACATTTTTGTTATTCTCCATTATAATCATTACTTTTTTATGTTGAAATAATGCAGTGTCTGTTTTTGACATTTACAACAGTTTAAAATTGTGAATTCCCACCCGTAGAACAAAATCATATGATTACACCCCTCCCCCCCCCCCCCCCCCCAGTGAATATTTCAAAAGGCAGTTAAATGGCTTAAGGTAGATACAATTTTTACCAAAAATATAGCCTGACCATGCAACAGATGGTGTTACAATGGTGCTTGCCCCATATTTTCCTTTATCTGCTGAAACATTCCAGAGTGATACTTTTAGCATAAATAATTTATAATTTTTAAATTTTAAAATTAAAATTTTAAATAGAAAAGGTTTTTAATTTGAGTGTGAAAAACATTTTGCTAATAATCACTGTTTTTAATGATTCAGGAGTAGAGTAAAAAAAAAAATGCTGTCAAATCTTCGCAGTTGCTAGTCTCAAGATGATGATGCTTCCATTTTTTCTCTCTCAAGCAGCTGCTGATCTAGACGTTGGTACTGATCTCTGCTGAGCTCCCCCATCAAAAGCTTCTGTAGAAAGGGAGTATTTGATTTACCCGAGCTGCTTTCTTCTGTAGAGGATGAACTGTCATCAGAACCAGAGAAACCCTGCAGAATTTTTTCCACTTCACAGGAGACTGAAGGCAAGGACTGTGATGACAGTGATGTGTCACACTGTGACAGCATTTGCAGTGGAGAAGGGGAATATATGACAGATGGATACAGAATTTTGTCTGCTGGACTGCGTTCAAACTCCGGGTAGACTTCGTCTGGCTCGTTTTCTGTCTGAACTGCTATGCATTTTGAGCGTCTGGACCTGTGGTTCATTTTACGCATGATCATCACAGAGACAGGCTGGGTGGTGGAGGAGTCTGTATTCAAGACTGGGCCTTGCCTTGACTGGGAAGGAATCAAATCACTAGTGGGACTGGATTGAGGAATCATGGATCTTTTCTGGCTAACATTACTTTCAGAACTTCTTCCTACAGTTTCAGAAGTTAAGCCAGGATAGATCTTTATTTGTATTGTAGGACTGCTTAAGGTTGTTTTTCTAATGGTCATACTAGGTAAATCAGTAGCTTTAGGTGGAGAGTTTGGAAAATGGTGGCCTTTGCTAACTGGACCTGCTGATAAACTGGCCATACAGAAATGATCAAATAGTGCTCCTTGTTTATTAGCTGAGTCATTCATGGCAATACCAGAACCAGAGGAAGGTGTCAATGAGGATACTGCTCTTGAGCATTTTACTGTATTGGATGCTAGTGTTTTGAACATTCTGATATGAGGAATGTGACCAGCTGGACAAGATGGAGTCTTCTGTAGTCCAGAAGTTTTGGTGATCATTACATCTGAATCATCTTCAGACTGTCCATGTTTTGCCTTTACTGAGTTGTTGTATTTGTTTAAGTTTCTCAAGGGGATTTGCTTTATGAGTTTGTCAACATCAGGTGATGTGACAGCAGCTCGAAGAAGGCTCATTTTATTTGTCCCATTAGAGGGCTGCACATGGCAGTATGGAGAAATCTTTGCTTGATTTTCAAGTCTGATGTGGTTGTGAGGGGATCCTAGCAGTGGTTTTGGCGACAGTGCTGTTGAAATACTGGGCGAGTGAATGAGTGCAGAGCGAATATCCACGTCTTCAGGAAAATGGTTTGCTTTACAGTCTTCTGAGATGGAACAGCTTGAAAGTGGCTTGGTTACTGGTACTATGCCTTGATCTGATATATGTTCTGACAGTAGCTCCGAATCTGTACTGCTTGAGGAATCCAGTGATTTTGTCTCTTCAGCAGGAGATCCTACAAGGGAATACAAATTGTCTTCCCATGAATTTGAGTCGCTGAAGTCTGAGATGAAAGCTTCTGTCAAGTCAGTTCCCAAAGAGGCACAGTACTCCACAGCCATATCCAACAAGTCTTCAGGTAAACTGAAATCTTCTGTTGAAATTTCTGGAGAATTAAACTCTAGAGCATTCACATTTTCTTTGCCTGGACTATTATTTTGCTCAAATATTCCAGTTGTAATGGAGTCTCTTTGTGTTAACATACATGACTCTCCTGATGCTGGTATGGTTAAAGATGGTAAAGGCAGTTCTTTGGTAGGTTTTCTAGGCTGAAGGCTACTCCTACCAATACTTATTATGTGTCTCCGGGGATACTTTGGGAGGGGAAGTTCAGTTGATTTTATGACTGTACTCTTTCTGCCTCTTATTCTTCTATTTCCTGCCCGACTAAAGTTTCCTGCATTACGGGGCATTTTCAGTTTTTTAACATCATGTTTCTTCTTTAAAGTCTGCTCAAGCAGCCACTCTGTATATGTCAGGGGGCCCTGAATAGCTGCTCCATCTTTGTCTAGGAGAGTCCTAAGAAGAGAAGGGCGAGCTAATGTTTCATTGTCATTCTTTGACCCAGACTCTGTGCATGAACTTCGAACAGCATTCATTACTGTAGTTTCTACTGCCAACAGAGAGCCATGACTATATTCTGACTCCATTGTGAAGGCAGCAGACTGCATGTTGGCCATTTCATTGAAATGTTCCCCCAAGGAAGAATTAGATGGAATATCATCCAAGAATGAATCCAGCTCATTCAAAGAGAGATTTGTCATTTCTGATGAGGAATCTACAAAATCATGGCTGCTGTTGGAATGAATTTGATCAAGTTGTTCCAAAATTGAATGTTTTTCTAGTGCTATTGTTGGTGCAAGTGGTGAAACTGGAGACAATGTTAGATGTTGAGTTTCTGAATATGTTACAGATGCCAGATCATTAACTGTATCTCTTACAGCTTGTGGAGTCAATTCTGCATCTAACATCTCATTAAGAAATGGATCTGATTTCTGGCTGGTGATTATTGATGATGTATCATTAATGATACTGTCAAAATCAGATCCTGTAGCCTCTGGATCTAATGAAAGTGACACAGATTGAAATTTACCACTGGTATTAATGGCACTGAATGAAGAGGTGGCAAGTGACTGACTTTTGTAATCTAATGATGGCCTTTGCAGTTGTGATAACAACAAATGACTAGTCAGTGGTGGTAAAATGGATGAAGATTCATTATTTGCAGATAATGAAACATGAAGATCCGAGTTCACTGAAGTTAACAGTCTATCCCTCACTGTGGGGGCTTTTCTGTTAAATTCAGAGCTACATTTTTTAAGCGTAAGATTTCTTTCATTACTCTGCCCATTAGAAGTTAGAATTACACCATTTTTCCTTATATCATTGCCGTTAGTGCTTGTTTCACACAAATTTTTTGAAAGGCCGGCCTTTACATTACCTACTGCTGACCAGTTTGGCATATTTTCCATTTGTAAAAGAGAGGCTATTTTACTTGTGGCTCTGGTTTTGGTTACACTGGAGTTATTATTTCCCCCTTGATGGCAGCCATTTTGAATTCTATTTTGATGCCTGGCACTAGAGGATGATGAATTCTTTTCATGTGACAAATGCGGTGGTGCTCCTAAATTAAGAGACAAATCTAACAGGCTAAATCTCTTTTTATAACAAATATTATCAGCATGATCCTGCGTGGAAAAAATATCTAAGGATTTTTTTGATTGACTATCTTGATGACATTTACATGTTTCTGATATGGAATTTTCTTTAGCTTCATATTCGGGTGATTCATAACTCACACTCTCCTCCTGACTGAACTGTCGTTTACTTGTCATGCATAGTTCATCAGGCAGTGGTTCATTTGATTCTGGCTGTAACAGATCTTGAAAAATGTCTACAAGTGATAAGTGATTTGATATGCCAGAGTCTACAAATGTCGGATTAAAACAAAGGTTATTATCTGTAATCTGTAATGGTGATAAAGAAAATGAATGACACTTCAACTTGGAAATAGCTTCATCTTGAAGATGATCTATATTGCGAATTCCAGATATGTCAACCACATTTGATTTTCTCACATAATTCACTTTTTGGAAGTTGTAGTTTTTGGTTTCGTGGCTACTTTTATGTTCAGTAGTAGCTGATGCAACTTTGCTTAAGGGTACAAGCAGATTATTTGTAACGGTCATAGTATCATCATTTGCGACACTCAAAGACGACTCTAGCCTTCTATTTTTGAGTTGTTGGAAAGTCTCTTCTGGAACTGATTCTCTAAAATCATAACTATCATAAATACATGAATTTGGTGGCTTAATGAACCTATCTTGCTGAACAAAGCTGATTTTTGCTTGAAAATTTACTGGATCTGTGCAAAGAAGCTCTTCTAGGATCATGTCGTTATCTGTCTCTATCAGTGTTTGGTGGTCAGAAACTGCAGAGTTAATTTCCTTTGGTGTATCCGTTTGTGAGCTAATTCCTGAGTATTTTTTCCCTGTCAAACTTTTTTTCCCTCTGTACAATATATTTTCTGAGTCTTTACATCTGAAATGAAACAATGAAAAGATGCCAATTTCAGTTATAATGTTAAAAAAAAAATATTTCAAATAACAAAACCTAAAGCTGTACACATGTACAAATTATAAATTCAGCTACAGATTAAGTTCAGGAATATGAAAAATACAGAAAAAAAAAAATACTGCACAGCATGAACAATGCATTCTCGTTATATTTGTGTTACATTGTTTTCTGTTATAAAAATGTAAACATTTAATGATGGATTGTTACTGACATTGTCTAAAATGCAAATAACCAAACTTGAACGAGTACAAAATGAAGCGATGAAATTCATTTTGGGCTGCACCAAAGACACACAGCCACAGGCAGCAATGAGATACATATTAAATCTTCCTGATCTACAAACCCACCACAAATGTGCCTAAGTAAGGAAATACCTCAAAATCAGCGACAATAAAACCCACCCACTCAATAATAACCTTCACATGATCAAAGAATCAAGAATAAAAAGAGGCAAATCCTGGATGGCAGAAGCAGAAGACCCAGTAAGCATAGTTGCTGATCTTCACCATGTCTCAACCAAACCTGAATGGATTACTTGCAGCAGGACCCACCAAAATCTCACTAAAGTACACATAAACCTTACAAGAAGTTGAAAATTGGCGGAGGGGAAAATACAAGAGGAAATAAGCTAACTCATTAACAAACATACAACTCCTGAGAACATAATCATCTGTACAGATGGATCAGTCAGCAGAGGAACTAGAAGCAGTTGGGGTTTTGCAGCATACTGAACTAGAAGCAGTTGGGGCTTTGCAGCATACTGAGGAGGTAAAGCACTCAAACTTCTGGCTGGGGCTTATATAAACACTTGTTCAAGTATGCACATGGAAACAGAGAACATCACACAGGCATTAAAATGAGTAGTGACACAGAAAACACACCACATCACCATCATTACCGACTCTCTAAATCTATTAAGGAAAGTGGAACAAGAAGCCATTAGAAGTGAATGGCAAGAAATAATTAGTAAATCCCACATCAAACACATCACATGGATGTACTGTCCAGGTCGACAGAAACAACAAAGCCGATCAGATAACATCAAGGGCCAAACCAGAGGGCCTCATCAGAATGGACAAATCGGACTTGTACAAATCCATCAAGCAAACACCTCGATGAACAAATGCAAGGCAGCTTCCTCCAAAGCACCTATCACATACGACTCAACGCATTACATGTAGCCAAGGGCAGTGGTTGCAAATCCCAGCTAAATGCTAGATCACGGGAAACACACAACATTGGAGCAATCTCCCTAAAAACGCTGAAGGAAATCCTGAAGTCAAAGGTCGAACACGTATGGGCGGGCCCCTGATGGTAATGAAGCCACTCCCCACAACAACAGATCTAGGGCCCTTTTTTTTACAGTTACAAAAAATACACAAAAATGTTTTACAAAAAGAGTGGGGGTGTAGGGTGCAAGGAACTGGGGGGAAGGGGGGGGGTTGGAGGAGGCAAAATTATACCAGACTTTGTTTTTGAAAAGATTTTTTTACAAAAATGATGTCTGAATGATAAAATAAGGAAATATAACTGGAAAACGGATTAAACTGTGAACATATGATTGTCAACAGATGTTGAAGAAGTCAATCAGTTTGCATACCGTGGCAGCTACATAGACCAGGATGGTGACACCAGAAAGGAGGTTAGAATTAGAATTGCAAAAGCAGCATCGATCTTCAAGAATCTTGAGAACATATGGAATTCAAAAGTTATAAGCACAAAAACCAAGTTAAGACTATTCAATTCAAATGTAATATCCACCCTCATTTATGCATGTGAAAGCTGGAAAACAACTAAAGAAATAGACAAGAAATTAGACTTTTTTTAAAACAAATGCCTAAGGAAAATACTGGGCATCAAGTGGAACAAATTCAAGAACAATGCAGAGATAAGACAGATGACTGAACAACAACCAGTCTCATGGGTGCTCAGGAAAAAGAAATGGGCATATGTTGAATCCCAAAACAAGCTATCAAGTGGAACACAACAGGCCAAAGAAAAAGAGGCAGACCACGTGAAACTCTGAAGAGGACATTGTTAAGAGAGGCCAAAATAATAGGCATAAAATCCCTTGATGAGGTTGAAAAGCTCGCTGGAAACAGGATAAATTGGCGAATTATCTTGTGAGCCCTATGTGATGTTTAACGGCACGGGAAGGATATAAGGTATAAGATAAGATACGATTGTCATATCTTTTACTATTTTTTTTATATATTTCTTGTATGCTCATAAAGGATTTCAATCATTTGAAAAATATGCTGCTGCATATTAAATGTTACATTTCTATTCTATTTCTTTTTCTTTTCTCATAGAATTTGTACTTATTTGTATTTTGTTATTGTATTCTGATGAAGACAGAAACTTAAATATAACTTTACTGCATAGACATTAAGCACAAACCTGTCATAGTTGTTTTTATTCCAGAATACCTAGTACTTTACTGTTTCTTACACTACATAAACTAGTACTTTAGCTTCTTACACTACATAAACTAGTACTTCATAAAATAGTTGGGGTTTTTTTGTTGTTGTTGTAACATGTACTTCAAAGCGTGGGTTTTTTTTTATTCATAAACTAGTACTTCAAAACATAGTTTAGTTTTTACACTAACTAGTACCTCACAACATAGTCCTTGCACACAATACACTGTGGGTTGCACTTGGCATCATAAACAGTTATTGCTTGGGTTACCATCCACACCCAAGTTTTTGATTTTGAAAGAAATCTGCTGCAGCTAGATCTAGATCTTCTTCTTCTTGATATCACTGAAACGAAGAACATATTTAGTTCAGATTGCATGGAAGTTTTAAAGCCAGGAGCTTTAATAAAACAAGGTTCAAATAGCTTTATCATGCTATAGAACAGTGATTCCCAAAGCTGGCAATAGCTCCCACCCTGGGCACTGGGATGACCCCTGGAGTAGTAAGGAAAAAGGGAGCAGTATAACAGTATATGAGGTGATGCTCTTGAGGTAAGAATTCTCTACACAAATTATGGGCAGGCATAGAAGATACAATTTTAAAAAAAAAGGTCAGGTGATGTATGTGAGATGTGACCCATGAAGACAATGGAGAGGAACCTTAGACTGGGCAGTTTATGAAGTGTTATGAATGCTCTTCATGTGTGCTGGTAGTTCTGTCATGGAGAAGTGTAAAGAGGCAGATGTCCAGCTATTTTGCATTAAAAAAAAAAACACTGATTCATTCACTGGAAAGAAAACTGTGGATTCAGATTTCTGGTGATTTCTTTTTTAAACTGACCTTCATTCTAGTACAAGACCATGCAGGTATCAGGGGAAATGAAAGAGCAGATCAGCTGACTGACTCCAAGACAGAAATGGCAGCCGATGGATTGAGAAGACATCATCAGTGTTGTAAGACAATTTGGGTGAACAAGGACTTCACTGATAACTGTGAATCAACATCATTGTCAAGAATGAAGGAGCTGAGAAACATCACTGTCAAGAATGAAAGAGCTGAGGAACATCATTGTCAAGAATGAAAGAGCTGAGGAACATCACTGTCAAGAATGAA
Organism: Achatina immaculata; assembly: GCA_009760885.1. Classification (NCBI taxonomy): domain Eukaryota; kingdom Metazoa; phylum Mollusca; class Gastropoda; order Stylommatophora; family Achatinidae; genus Lissachatina; species Lissachatina immaculata. The sequence goes on from CM019718.1 coordinate 25,690,145, forward strand.
AGAGCTGAGGAACATCATTGTCAAGAATGAAAGAGTTGAGGAACATCATTGTCAAGAATGAAAGAGCTGAGGAACATCATTGTCAAGAATGAAAGAGCTGAGGAACATCATTGTTAAGAATGAAAGAGATGAGGAACATCATTGTCAAGAATGAAGGAGATGAGGAACATCACTGTCAAGAATGAAAGAGCTGAGGAACATCATTGTCAAGAATGAAAGAGCTGAGGAACATCATTGTCAAAAATGAAGGAGCTGAGGAACATCACTGTCAAGAATGAAAGAGCTGAGAGTGAAACTTAGGATGGCAAAAAATGAATGATTCGTGAAGAGCTCCAGATGGATGGTCAACCAACAGATAATGGGTGTAATCAGTTACTGTACTCTGCTGGACACATATGGGCATCCCTTGTCCCATGGGCCACATCTGGTCTGCAGTAACATTTCTTTTGTGGCATGCATTTAGTCTAGGTAGTTTCTTTTAAAACTATAATTTGCTGGAAATGTTAACAATAATGACTTTACATTTTTAGAGCTAGGTTGATAATTTAGTAATATATGTATTTTTAAAAATATATATATATATATATATATTATAAAAACTTACATGACTGATAGCACAGCTTACACATGGCAGCATCATGTGGACTGTGGAAATGAAATGTTGTCCAGCAGTTCAGATCATTTGATTCATATCCAATCAAATTAATGATTCTGAAAAAGTAGATCTACAAATCAGTTTTGACAAATAATCTATAAAATAATAACTTTAAAACTAATATAACTATTTACAAAGATTTCATTTAATTGTTGGAGGGTAACTTCAGATTAAACATCCTGAAAACTTAAAATGTTTAGAGTTCATCATCATCATCATCATCATCACCTTTCACTCCCTTGAGAGCATAGGCTGCAGATAAAGGCTCTACGATCATCCCTGTTCTTGGAATTATTCTGTGCTTCCTTCCATGTGTATCCCTTGTCTCTGAGCACTGTCATAATTTCTCTTCTTCAAGTAAGTCTAGGTCTTCCTTGTTTTCTATTTCCTTAAGGATTCCATGTCAGTGCCTGTCTTGCTATGTTGGTGTCGGGTTTCCTCAAGAGTGTGGCCAATCCACCTCCACTTCCTAGACATGATTTGTAGTTTAGACTTACTGGTACTTTAAATTTGGCTACTCTTTTTGATCCATCTCAGAGCTTTCGGTGATAATTCTTGCTAACTGCATCCATTTTAAATGGTGAATTCTGCAAGACATGTAGTTTTAATTTCATTTCTCATTTATGACAAGTTTTGTTTAAAGTTAGTTTAAACTTTACTCAGAAGCCATTTATAATTTATCAGTCTAAAAATAGCAGTTCAGCATAACACAGAATGGATTTAGTTTCATGTGCATTTGGTGAATATTTAGGTAAACTAATAATAGTAATGGTGATAATAATAATAATAATAAGAAGAAGAAGAAGGAGGTAAAGGTAAAACACCATTTCCATGCCATTAAGGCATATTGAGGATACAGTATTATGCCTATATTTACATGACCTTTGGCACATGAAAGTGTGATGTGGTCAGTATCATGTCTGGTCGCATTTACCTTCCAAGATTTCTCTGGTACCCATTTTTAGAGGCTGGGTGGACCATGGGACCATTTTTTTGGTGTGTACCAAGCAAAAAAATCCCCAATGCTGGGACCTGAACCCGCACCACTGTGTTAGTAGACTGAGTGCCTAACCACATAATATATATATATATTTTATATTGTGTTTGTTTGTGATTAGTTCCCTTGAAAGCAAAATACATTTTTAACCTACAAAGTTGACAAGGATAATGCTAATAAGCCAGATTAAACTCATAGCAAAAGTTACACAAAATTGCATATTATATTTCCTTCACAATAACTGTTCATGAGGTGATATTGCCGAAAAGTGATGGTTTCTCTTTTTTTTTGAGGATTTTCTTCAAATTCTTATCAATAAATTGGTTATCGTTTTTCTTATTTTCTTATTTATTTATTTTTTTTTAAAGAAGAGATGGGGAGGAATGATGAATTTTAAAATGAAATAATATTCTTCTTCTTCTTCTTCCTACACTTTCAGACATCAATTTAGATATCTTTGAAGAAATCTGCCATTTGTCTTAGGCTGTCAAGATAATCATAGTCTGTCATGGATTGGCACAGGTGATGGCCGAACACACTACCTCGGTTCTTCAAATGAAGGACAGTCCTGTAACAAGTGCTTGGTTGTCGTTTTGTCAGAAACGCAGGTTGTGCCTTTCTCGAGTACTCATAAGCCTGCAGTGTCTCAGTCTGTTGTGGCCTGTTCTGCTCTAAAGATCTTGACTTGTTCTTCTCTGATGAGCTAGTAATAGGCATCATTCTTCTGGTGTCCTGGATGTTCTTTTTTCCCATTTGTTCTTGTATTTTGGTTTTTATCAGCATTTTGGTTTCATTATATAATAGGCTTGTGTCAACTTTGGGGAGCTGTCCACTTCTCTTTTCCAATGCATCAGTCCACTTCTCTCATCCAATGCATCAGTCCACCTCTCTTATCCAGTGCATCAGTCCACCTCTCTTATCCAATGCATCAGTCCACCTCTCTTATCCAATGCATCAGTCCACTTCTCTTATCCAGTGCATCAGTCCACCTCTCTTATCCAGTGCATCAGTCCACCTCTCTTATCCAGTGCATCAGTCCACCTCTCTTATCCAATGCATCAGTCCACCTCTCTTATCCAATGCATCAGTCCACCTCTCTTATCCAGTGCATCAGTCCACCTCTCTTATCCAGTGCATCAGTCCACCTCTCTTATCCAGTGCATCAGTCCACCTCTCTTATCCAGTGCATCAGTCCACCTCTCTTTTCCAAAATTATTATTATTATTATTATTATTGAGAAATCTATGCTCTGGCTATGTACTGAATAGTTTCTTCTCATGTTAGAACCATAGCAGTGTTTAGTTATGCTCAGTGGGGCCAGAGCAAATTTCTGTTTAGCACACAAATTCTAAATTGTCTCATCCTAAATAACATTGTAGAAAAATAATCCAGTAACAAGCAGGCACTTTGTACAAGGTTCCTATAATTTCTTATTAAAACCAGGCTTTGTTCACAATGAAAGATAAAAAGAATACGTGATATGAAAAACGATTTTAAAAATGGAGGTTTCCTTTATTGATCATATCAGTATGACAGAATTTAAAAGTCTGTGGCTCAGTGATAATCTCTTTGTATTTGGGAATTTGAATTCTTGGCAACTGAGGCCATGATCAACTTGACAGCATTAAATCAGACATTAATGTGAATAAGTTATGCTGGCTTTCATAGCTACTGACAGCGGACTTAAGAGGAATGCTTTACCTCCCCTGGGGAAACATATCAGACCATACCCTGTTGGCTAGACTGAAGCAGAACATTACCTTGTTTTTAAACACAGCAAATGCTGGTGGGATGGGGGTGGAAGTGGACACAGTTAGTTCCTTCTGAGATGGAGGATGGTGGTTTTGTAGCTACAGTTAGACAAACACTAGTTCACAGCCATTATAGGCTTCAGAGTAAAGAAAATGGCCATAACAAGCCACCAGTTCTTGGCCCACTTGCTATTTTGGGGCATTGGCTCAACTGCACAGATCCAGTGAATTTTTAATACAAAGCATGATTAACCAGCCATTTCACCCCAAAATATTAACAAAAAAAGAAGAATGTAGAATCAGATTTATAGTTAATTGTTGCAAATGACATTGCCTCAGGCCAAAAAGGAATTAAAAAAAAAAAAAGATGAAAATTTCGCTTGCATAAAATTCTGAAGCATCTCAGTTTATCTTCAATAATGCTAATTCTTTCTTTAAAAAAAAATTGAAAAGTTTTACTTAATAAGCAAAAGTAAGAAGTAATAAAAGATTTAAGCACAGACAACATTTTTAAAAGACATATTCTACACATTTCAGATCATTCTTGTTCTCCAACATTCCTAACTGCCATCATTATCCACATTCTTCCCTCTCCTAACTTCATTATCCACATTCTTCCATTTCATACCATCATTATCCACATTCTTCCCTCTCCTAACTTCATTATCCACATTCTTCCATTTCATACCATCATTATCTGCATTATTCCCTCTCCTAACTTCATTATCCACATTCTTCCCTCTCCTAACATCATTATCCACATTCTTCCCTCTCCTAACTTCATTATCCACATTCTTGCCTCTCTTAACTTCATTATCCACATTCTTCCATATCATACCATCATTATCTGCATTCTACCCTTTCCTACCTGGAATCTGGGAGTATGGACTTCAGTCTCATGTTACAAGTGCTTGAGGATATACTTCCATCATAATGGACTGGCATGGATTCGGAGGACATCGTGGTACATAATCCAACCAGTTTTGCTATATGAACGATTTGACCTCTCTTTTTCAGCTGCAGCTTCACCTTCCATTGCACTTTCTGAAATGTACAAACACTGATTCTAAAACAGTGGACAATGCAGAAAATCAGTTGCTATGATTTGCTTGTCAAGAAAGGAAGGATGAACAAATAAACAACTTCATTCATTAGCGCAGAATATAGTTGCAACATTTTGGCTTTTGCCTTATTTATTCTTCTCTCATCTTGGTTCCCCCCTCCCCTGACCCCCCCCCTTTCTTCCTTCATTCTGCAGATGGATGGGTTATTTTTCCATTCCAGCTCTTCATCCCTTTGTTAGCTGTCCATAACAGCCACGTGGCAAGGAAAGAGAAGCATGCCTGGATTCATGCTTTGGGGGAACCGTCATAATGACAAACATGATATATTTACTGTTTGACCAGCCACCTTGGAGGTCATCTTGTCCAGTTTCAGCACACACTGCATCAGAGCCTTTCAAGCCATCTGGTCAACCCACTCATTATCATACACTTTAGCATGCCCAGGGCAGTAGATCCATGTAAAGTCTGCAACACTTTCCTAGCCAGAAGCCAATATATTACCACATCCGGGAGGGCAGCTCCATGCCGCATGCCACATGTTTCATTTTTATTAAAAACGGTATATCTTTTTAACTGTAAACATCTTTTTATTTGCGCATGTCCGGTGACCCTTCATAGTTACAACCTGAAGCTTGATTAGCAACAAGAGTGAAATGGATGCTTTTATTGAGAATTTTCAATTTTTTGTGATTTCGGAGGCATACGGACATGCCCTGTGACCAGACCACTGTTCTTGAATGTACCCCAAGTAGATCTAGACCTATAAAACTGACTGGAGAAGTAGTTAGAAGGTTATTTCAGACATTATTTTAGTGAGCATGCCATATATCTTCACAAGATGAGATCTTATAGATCTAGATCTAGACTTCGCCAATGGTAGATCTAGAACTAGCCGATGGTAAGTAGGAAACAATTATCTGCTAAAATCATCACACTACTACTTTTTCCTTAAAAAAACTCTGTATGAAGTGGAACACAACAGGCCGAAGAAAAAGAGCAGACCACGTGAAACTCTGAAGAGGACATTGTTAAGAGACGCCAAATTAACAGGCATAAAATCCTTTGATGAGGTTGAAAGACTCGCCGAAGACAGGAAAATTTGGCAAACTACTTTGCGAGCCCTATGTGATGTTTAACAGCACGGGAAGGATATAAGATAAGATTTATGGAATCTTCATATATGTAAAATTATTTTGATACATAAAAAGTATAGTTTGAACGTGGAAATAATTTGTTACATTCTCTTTTTCAATTATACCCCCTAAACATATCTGGCAAAAGTGAAACTTCCGCATTTTTTCCTGTGGCAAGGAAAGACAAGCATGCCTGGATGCAAACTTTGGGAAACCGTCACTATGATAAACATGATGTATTTGCTGTTTGACCAGCCATACATCTGCAGCAAAACCGGTTTCTGTCTCTATCCTCATGCTGCAAGTCAACTGTGTCATATGCACCTGCTCTTTTCTCAGCTGTCTTTCCACTGAGATATGAAACAAAATGTGGGCCACTGCAACCAGGATGAAGATGCTCAGAATAGATTACATGGAAGTTGTTGCAACGAAAGATCTAAAGTAAAAAATAAGAGGCAAGGAAAGAGCAGATGAGAGTTCATTCATTCATTTGCATGTCCCTTGCGGAACTGTGCCTCCCAAACAGCACTTCTGTAGGCCTCTCGGTTGTGAGCAAGATGGCCTGCCACTGATGCATCCAGATGAGAGTGCTTGATAAAAAAAGAGAATTAATGAGATTATGATTACTGGAAAAGGGAAAATTTGAAATTTAATCTTTATGGTTCAAAAGTCCCACATTTGGGTAAAAAGTGGTTTTCGAGGCCAAAGAACTGCTATCAGAGTGGCATTGTTTGATAGCCGTCACTTGGAACAACTCTGTGGTTGGGGCCGTTAAAATAATTGAAAACTGGCTTGAGAGATTCTAGAAGATGTCATAGAGATGTTTCTAGATGTGGTCACCTAGTCTGAGATCAGTCTCTCCAATGTATTGCACATAATGGCATATAAGGCTTTACAGAACTGCCATGTGAATCCATAATATAGGACAAGGAAAATATGTGCTTTTAAATGGCAATTTTAAAACAATCCTTAATTTTAAAGGATTCCTGATTATTTACCATGAATCCTTTTCACTTTTATATTAAAAGAAAATTCTAAATTAGCAGGATCAGGGTAGTTTTCATTTTCTTTCTTAAAAAGTTGATTTCATAATCCTTCCTAACTTTCTCCTACAATTTACTCAAATCAAAATTGTGTCAGGTTTAAAATGGTAGACACTTTTTTGACTAACTGATACACCCAGGGTAGTGAATGAAAGCATTGGACACATTCATTATCTGGCATATTCTTCTTCTTTTTCTTCTGCATTCGAGGTTGTTGGTCACATCAGATCCTGATCCCTGTCGACACGGCAAAGTCCGCAGTCCTCTCCAGATCCTGATCCCTGTCGACATGGCAAAGTCCACAGTCCTCTCCAGATCCTGTCAACATGGCAAAGTCCAGAGTCCTCTCCAGATCCTGATCCCTGTCAACATGGCAAAGTCCACAGTCCTCTCCAGATCCTGACCCCTGTCAACATGGCAAAGTCCACAGTCCTCTCCAGATCCTGATCCCTGTCAACATGGCAAAGCCCGCAGTCCTCTCCAGATCCTGACAGGAGCCCCAAAGCTTTTGCCCAAAGCTTGTGTCCTCTGGCCATGTCTCTTGTCTCAAGTCCGCATGGTTTTGCACTCTTGAAGGATATGTTCTGGAGTCTGGACTCCACTGCATATCCGGCATATGTTTGCTCATCTTGCTAACCAGTCTTTGGCTGTACATAATGCATACAAAAGCTGTACATTATATGGCTGCCCATAATGTGTAAAACATGCACATAGGAGTACTACATGATTAATTAATACAAAGGGATGACAGCAGTGTTGTCCTGTGAATTATAAAACTGACTACTATAGATAATATGGTATGTTTAGTCTCTAGAGACGCAAAAAAATGATTGCAAAGTACACGAATGCACCATGGCTGTGAAAGGTATGACTTACTGCATTCTTTTGCCTTCTCTGGATAGAGTTCTTTGCTCTGTTGCTTGATACTAATAATGATAAATGTCCGCGGTGACATGTCACATCCTTTTCTGAAGATGTGACAATGCACTTAATGAGAAAACTGCAATGTCAGCAGTCTCTAAAAAAAAAATGCTAAGCCATAAGGGAGATAACTGTCTGTCTGTCTGTCTGCCTGCCTGCCTGCCTGTCTGTTTACCTGCCTGTTTGTCTGTCTACAGTGACTCTGTGATTCCAGGAATCATTTTATGGAAGTAAAATGTGGTCTTGATTGGGTACGCTTTTTGAGTGCTTACATCATGGTAAACATAACCTAAAGTTATTCAGGACAGTCGCAGTTTTAAGGATTTGTCCTGAGAATCATTTTACTTCATTCAAAATGCTTAAATATCCCCTGTCTTAAAACATATATTCAATATTGTCCCGTATTCTCACTTTGACTGCTGCATGTTCGTAAAAACCCAGTTTCATTCAGTCATTTGCACGTCCCTTGCAGAACTTTGCCTCCCTAACAGCTCTCCTGTAGACCTCTTGGTTATGAGCAAGATGGCCTGCTGCTGATGCATCCATTTGCAGATCATTAACGATGTCTTGCAGCCATCTTCGCCTTGGTCTTTCCTCTCTTTCTTTTTTCCATTATGTACCCTTCCAAGACGATCTTCTCTAGATTATCATGACGTTTAATGTGTCCAAAATATTTAAGTTTTCTTTGTTTAATCCTCTTTACTAGCCAGCCTTCTTCAATATTAAGTTCTTGTAATTTTAAAAATTATTTTAGTGAAAATGTTGCCATTTTGAAGAAAATTCACTCTATAGAGAAGTACAGCAAGTAGGCATGATCGGTACACTTGCAAGTAGAGTTATAAACCTAGGCCTGATTGGTACACTTGTAAGTAAAGTTATAAACCTGGCCCTGATTGGTACACTTGTAAGTAAAGTTATAAACCTGGCCCTGATTGGTACACTTGTAAGTAAAGTTATAAACCTGGCCCTGATTGGTACACTTGTAAGTAAAGTTATAAACCTGGCCCTGATTGGTACACTTGTAAGTAAAGTTATAAACCTAGGCCTGACAGGTACACTTGTAAGTAAAGTTATAATCCTGGCCCTGATTGGTACACTTGTAAGTAAAGTTATAAACCTGGCCCTGATTGGTACACTTGTAAGTAAAGTTATAAACCTAGGCCTGATTGGTACACTTGTAAGTAAAGTTATAATCCTGGCCCTGATTGGTACACTTGTAAGTAAAGTTATAAACCTTGCTTATTGATTAAAATTCAAATTTACACCAAATCCACCACCACCACCCCATACAAACCTTCTCCTCCACACCCATTTGACTGAATGCCCCATATGTGAATGTCAAAGTCAGTGGGTGTGTCACTGGCAAAGCTTGATTAAATCGCATCTTCTATTAGTCATTTCTCACAAGCGATCGAATTGATAACATTGGCAGTGCTCATTGTTAGTTACAGATTGTGATGAGCTAGTTTCAGATAGTCAGGAGGAGAATCCTTTACGCAGTGTGTATATGTGTGTGTGTGTGCGCGTGTGTTGTCAAGTGCACATTAACCTATATATGTCTGATGTGTAATGTTTACGCCAGTATAGTAAACCATCGATCGATCAATACAGTGCTAACAAAATTAAACTAAATGCTCACGCGATTTTGCCAAACGACCGCCATGAATATAAATCTAGAATTACCCCACTATCGTGTATCGTGCTGATGGTCGTAAAATTAAACATTACATGCTAAGGTTTCATCAGGCAACTTTAAAGTAGCTATTTCAATGGCAGTGATCAAAAGCTATGCAATATTTTAGTCAGATGGCTCTTGACAAACGTAAAAGTTTACTCGCGTAAATAGTTTTATTTACGAGTTACCGAAGACGGGAACAGCTCGTATACTTGATTATAACGTTTATGGCAACATGTTTGTAATATTTCACTTGAAGATGTTTTTTTTTTTTTGCATCAAGCTCTACATAAAATTACGGCGGCATATGATGGTAGACAAATTAAAGGATCTGCAGTTAACTCATTTTCAGTGTTATCCAAAATCAATAAATTTGTCTGCGCTTTAAACCATTTGATTTTTCTGCATCTCCTTCTGTGTTCAAGCGTTGAGTCATGCTAAATCAGAAGCAGGGTCACGCCAGGATGAAGTCCACAGTCCTCTCAAGGTCCTCGCGGTAGCCCCACAGCTTCTGCCTCGGGTCCATCCCCCGCGGCCAGGTCTGGCTTCGTACGACAGTGATCGTTGGACACCCTTGGAGCACAAGCTCTGGAGTCTCTGCTCCATCCCCCCACACGGGCATGCGTCCACGTGAGAGATCTTGAGTCAGTGCAGGTGGCCCAGCAGTCTGCTGTGGCTTGTTCTTAAACATAACAGGATTTTTCTGCTTAAAATTCCAGTCTCAAAACTTTCATCCTGAACTAACAGCTGTACCTGATGTAGCGGCGAAGCGTGTGGACATGAAACAAAGGGTTGAAAGCTTCTATACTACAGACGCTAACTTTAACAGTTTGATTGATAATTCATATGACTTCTTAATATCATCGTCATCGCCTTTCACTCCCTTGAGAGCATAGGCCACGGACAAAAGGATCCCCGGTCATCCCTGTTCTTGGAATTATTCCCTGCCTCCTTCCTTGTCTCTGAGCACTGTTATAATTTCTCTTCTTCAAGTAAGTCTAGGTCTTCCTCGTTTTCTATTTCCCTGAGGATTCCATGTCAGTGCCTGTCTTGCTATGCTGGTGTCGGGTTTTCTTAGAGTGTGGCAATCCACCTCCATTTCATAGACATGACTGGCTTCATATATACCTACCACATAATAATCACAAGGTAGAATTTTCTTTTTTTTTAATTCAAAGGGAAACGGAGGAGGTCAATGCCAAGATAAAAATATCTTAATTGCTGACCAAATGGTTTGCTTAAAATTTTATTTTCTAAGTATTTAAATCGATAGGAAACACCAGGGACAGCACAAAACGGAGAAGCATGATGACATCACATTATTCGGCACGGCACGTAATGTAGCACAGTTTAGAGAGCTAGAACACATCATATTATCCGGCACGGCACGTAATGTAGCACAGTTTAGAGAGCTAGAACACATCACATTATCTGGCACGGCACGTAATGTAGCACGATTTAGAGAGCTAGAAGGCATCACATTATCCGGCACGGCACGTAATGTAGCACAGTTTAGAGAGCTAGAACGCATCACATTATCCGGCACGGCACGTAATGTAGCACAGTTTAGAGAGCTAGAACCATTAACATCACCATCTTTCTTTTCTCCTCCTGTCGCCATGAACTTCGTGGTCTGTTTTTGAATCAACCAATCGTGAGGCAACGCAACAAAGATATTGTTATATCAAACACAGCATACGAGACCAAAATGAATTTGAAACAGCACAGGAACTGACTGAAGTAAACAATTCTTCTTCTTCTTCTCATTGGAAGTGCAGACTTTTGTTCTTTGCAGCCGATGCTGTGAAGATGTTGAGGCATATCATCGTGTCGGCTTGGGAGCGGGTCATGGCAGCTATTTCTTTCAGTCCCTGAGTACAGCTAAAAAGCAGGGGGTGGGGGGGCGCCTGCAATGCTTCTTTAGCAGACTCCACCACCACGGGGACCAAGTGCTATCCCTGCCCTGCTGGCCAAGCTAAATCTTTTTACTGGGGGTACAAACGGAGAGGTGGGGCAGGGTCTTGGTCAGCTATGGTTGGCCAACCCTGATGCTAGCATGTCAGCTATGGGTAGCTGACTGCTAAAAAACGGACAGAGTGATATTACATAATCCAGAAGCGAATTAAGCAACCGATACAGCTTGTTTATAAAATTCCACAGGAAAAAAAAACAAACTGTATAATTGCCTGGAACGTCCGCGTTTCTTCCTTTAGCATGGGAAGAGTTAAGCAGGACATCTGGGCTGTATTAAGAATGCAGAGTAAACAACACCTCACACCCCCCCCCCCCCCCACACACACACACACACCACATCAAACTGTCCGCCTTAGTGTCTATATTGCGTAATAACAACCGTGGAACCAAATGCACCAAAATAAAAAAAGAAACTGATACGTCCAGAGCACCATAATGAAAGGTTTGCAATAAATTCAGGCGAAAGAAAAAGAAGTTCCGCAGACTGCGACGTCTGCCATCGAGTTTTGGCACTATTTTGTTGTAGGAAATATAAATGTCAAAACTGGAACGTGCCAGAAATTATACATTCTGAGATATAATATAATATGAAATGAAACTTGTACATAATACATCTAAGACTCATCATTGCCATTATCATTAACTGCCCAGATGTGGGAGATCACACTTCTCCATGCGGCTGTTGATGTTCAGATTGTCTGTCTTTAATACTTCCCGCGCCACACGGTAGTTTTCTAGATAATTCTCCTCCGGTCTTCCATAGTTTCATGCATAACAAGAAGAAAACAGAGTTTAGTCAGGTTTTGGTGCTAATTTGAGCTACTGAGTTAGTTTCTGCGCTGGTTTCTCTGTTTTCAAGCCTTAGCAAAACTGATACTCTCTATACATGGATATAATATTGTACAGGTATTCCACCCGCATAACGACCATTTCGAACAACGTTTGACCGTATAAGAGCGCTACAAGAACGCAAATAGCGCGGATGATCGGGTAGGGCATGATTTCAGTTACACACAGCTACTACGGGAAAGAAAAAAAGATTATGTTTTGTTCTGCATTCTAGAAGGAAAAGCAACAGTGACAAGATATCAAACTACGAAGTTATCTTTCAGTGTTATATTACAATTATTTTCTTGCACTTTTATGTCACAGATAATAAATATCTGTAAAAACTATGCTGCACAGCGAAGTAGTCAGAGCACTCGCTTCTCATAGAGAAAGTTGGTGGTTTGATCCCGGTCGGAGATGCCCAAGTTATGCTATCCATAGAAATAGGTGCCTGACACGTATTGGAGCTAGAGAATAAAGGAAAACTGACCTTATTGCATCTTGGAACGCTGACAGGTCATGACAAATATAGGCGTCAACGTCGTATCTTCTGTAGATCCCAACAGCGTGCCGTGAAGTCACCTTAACCTTTAGTTCAATCCAATATAACAGTCATGCTCTTCTTTTTTACATTATAGGGCTTTAATTTATTTGTAGGGGGCTTTTTTTAACTTAAGAAAACTTGCCTTGCTATCATTCCACGCAATATCTTTATCAATTTCTCCTTTGTCTTTGACCCCCCCCCCCCCCCAATAACATTCACAAAAATAAAAAAAATTAAACAAAGACGCTCATGAATATGTAATACACGTGGCGCAATTCGGCCGTGAGATTAAGGTTGTCAACAACAAAGACACTGATTACCGCGAGTGTATGATTTAGCGTCCAATGGGTAACAGAAAGTCATGACCAAGCATATGATAGATGCGACCATGACGAGACAACAGCGAGAGAAGAAGAAAAAAGATATACTATCGGGAGCTAAATTTTGTTGGGAAAGCATTTATTCATTATAGCAGGGTTCAGAACCCGGGAAAGAGCCTTCTTCATTACAGCAAGCCCCAGTAACCCACAAAAGAACTATTTCAGTAAGAGACATTTAGTCACTTTGGAGGTGCGCGATAGCGAAGTTGATTAATGCGCTGTTCTTCTCACGTGGCTATACAGTCGCTTGTCCTACTGGAGTCCGTTATTTAAGTGCCAGTTCCAAGGTTTGTCATTTTTCTTTCTCCCAAGTCTAAAGTGCTTTTGTCTTTTAGGTTTAATCATACAATACTATTTTCTGTTACTTTACTGTGCGAAAGCCTTGTTTTCTGTCAGTACAAAACTTGAAAACAATGCATGCGCGCGCGCGCGCGCACACACACACACACACACACACGTACGTGGTGCTTGTAAAACAGCCAGAACTTCCAAGAAAGCTGGAACAGCTGGTGCCTTTGTAAAGATAATATCAAACAACCACGCCGCAACATGAAACACTTCGTTTACTTGAACGTCCTTTTATGTTCAGCAATGACATGGAGACTACCGACTCGGTCTATAGAAGTGCGCACCAGAAGAAAACAATAACAAAAAACACTACACTTCTAATTGCCTTTTCTCTCAAAAACTAAATCCTGTTTTTTTTTAATCTGCCATCTGCATTCTGGTAACAAGATTTGGTTGTTTCTTTGAATACTTTATGGCCTAAGACAAGAAAAGACCCGCTTTAAACCGCAGATTTAGAACAGTAAAACAAGGATTTCATGATAAATAAAAGGCAAATCCTAAACAAGTAAACCTTTTGAAGTTCGTTAATAATTACTCATAAAAATTCAAAGACTCGCGTGTCTTCAGCAATATGGGACATAATGAAAAGTAATGTGATAACAAAACTTGTGATAGATCAGATTTTATTAGAAGCGCATTCGTTGTGTATCACTCTGCCATATGAAGCTGCCGATTTATTTTTAAAAGACATATTTAATGTTTAAGAACTACTACTACTACTACTACTACTACTACTACTACTACTACTACTACTACTAGAATAACCAGCACTCTCTCAACCCATGATTCGCCAGCCATCAAATACTAAAATGACATAGTTCGAAATGTAACTTGTTAGCAAATATTTTAATGTTTGTTAAAAAAACATATGTTAGAAAATATGTACTGACAATGTATTTTTATTTATGTATATATCTGTGTGTGCCCGTGTAGAGTGTGTGAGTGGTATTTTATTAGGTTAATTACTTCTTCTCTTTTCCTTTGAATGTAACAGTTTAATCCTACACTCTTTTGATATTTTTTTTTTTCCTAATGTAAAGAAGAATGAAAGAGTGATGAAGGGCAGAATATAAGACGAGCCTGCATGGCCAATTCCTTACCCTTTAAAAATAAAGATTATTCGTTCATTCATTTTACTACTACTACTACTACTACTACTGGCCTATGGGGGCTGCTTCATTAGAGTAAGTGCTCTGCATTCGACATCAGGATGCCCTTTAATGTTTTGGCTGACGTAACATCAATACTACGTTGGCTGTAAATTGCTCTTGCTCTGGAGCACAACTGGGACTTGCACCCACTTCCTCTGAGGACATGTAAGTCACTGAGGCGGGCGTGGTGTTTACTTTTGATGACGGTTTTCTTGCGCTGCTCATACTTGTACTTGTGTGAACTGCTTGTAACTGCGAGCTGTTGTTCTTTGCAGCCGATGCTGTGAAGGTGTTGAGACACAGCATCGTATCGGCATGGGAGTGGGTTATGGCGGCTACTTTTTCAGTCCCGGAGTACAGCTAAAAAGCAGGGGGTGTGCACTGCATCTTTAGCAGACTCCACCACCATGGGGACTATGGCGATCCCGTTAGCCAGGCTATGTCTGTTACTGGGGATACAACGGAGAGATGGGACAGGGTCTTGGTCAGCTATGGGTGGCTAACCCTGAAGCTGGCATATCAGCTATGGGTCACTAACCCTGAAGCTGGTATATCAGCTATGGGTGGCTAACCCTGAAGCTAGCATATCAGCTATGGGTCACTAACCCTGACGCTGGCATATCAGCTATGGGTCACTAACCCTGACGCTGGCATATCAGATATGGGCCACTAACCCTGACTCTGGCATATCAGCTATGGGCCGCTGATTATCTTATCAAGTGTCTTCACCCCCGTGCTGCTTTTAAGAATCATTTCCTTTCTTTCTTTCCGAAGAACTAATTGTAACCCTTTGAAAAGGATAAAAAGTTAAAACATAATTCTTTTATGCTTAAAAGTTAAAACTATGCGAGCGGAGTTAAGGAGTTAAAGAGGGTCCAGCAAACCATCTACCAGAGACAACTGAAAAGGGAATATTTCCCGCTTCCCCGTGGTGTAGTTCTCAAGACCAAGACTGTCTCCAGGGAAACGTGCAAGTATACATTTCAGATGGGCGCCCAGATGTAGACATCCTCCTGTTATATTAAAGTTTGCTGTCTCAGAATTCTCTACTCACTGTTCACACCAGATTCTTTTGCGGGCGAATTTCTTTCCAGTGTCTTCACGCGACTTTCGTCAGAGCTGAGACGTCAACCCCTACATTGTACATCTTACATTCTTCCCGTGCCGTTAAACGTCACACAGGGCTCGCATGGTAGTTCACCAGGTTTTCTTGTTTTCAGCGAGCGTTTCAACCTCATCAAGGGATTTTATGCCTACTAGTTTGGCTTCTCTTAACAATGCTACTCATTAATTCATTCATTCATTTGCATGTCCTTTGAGGAACTTTGTCTCCCTAACAGCACTCCTGTAGCCCTCTCGGTTGTGAGCAAGATGGCTTGCTGCTGATGCATCCATTTGCAGATCATCAACGATGCCTTGCAGCCATCTTCGCCTTGGTCTTCCTCTCTTTCTTTTTCCCATTAAGTACCCTTCCAACACGGTTTTCTCTAGATTATCATGACGTTTATGTATCCAACATATTTAAATTTTCTCTGTTTAATACTCTTTACTAGCCAGCCTTCTTCAATATTAAGTTCTTGTAGTATGGATATATTTGTTGTTTTTTTTGTGTCCATGATATTTGAAGAACGCTTCTGTAGCATTTACATTCAAAGGCATTTATGTGTTTCTCAGCTGTTTTGTTAAGTGTCCAGGTCTCACAGGCATATGTTGCCATGGAAAAGATACATGCCCTTAAAAATCTTATTTTTGTGGTTCTGTCTGTTCCTATCCACAGATTCTTTAGTTGTTTACTTTCTGAAGAGCGATAGATGTCCTTCTTTTAATTTCCCTGATTGTATCTCCATTATTAGTTAGCAGTGATCCAAGATATTCAAAACTCTCCACTTCTTCCAGTTTTTCCTAATTGATACATATTTTAGCTGCCTTGTTTATTTTGTCAGTTGTCATCAATTTAGTTTTCTTCACATTAAGATAGAGGTTTTGCTCTTCGCTGTTCTTACGTTGTTCCTACTAACTATCAAATATTGACAGAATCAGTCGTAACAGGCACATCTCAACAAAGAGGATTACAACTACACTCTTATGAGATTTGGCATTCAGCGACCCATAGCTGACATGCCAGGGCAGTGAGGGTTGGCAAACCACAGCTGACCAAGACCCTGTCCAACTTCTCCGTTGATACCCCCAGCAACAGGCCTCGCTGGGATACAGTAACAGGCCTAGCTGGGATACAGTAACAGGCCTAGCTGGGATACAGTAACAGGCCTTGCTGGGATACAGTAACAGGCCTAGCTGGGATACAGTAACAGGCCTAGCTGGGATAACAGGTGAAAGGATCGCGCCGCAGTCCTCACGACGGTGGAGTCTGCTAATTAGCTGCAGTATCCAACTCACAATCCGACACCACGCTTCAGCTATGTATCTTCACTGCATCGGCTGCATAGAAATTCGCAAGAAGAAGAAGAAGAATTAAAAATATATCAGACAAACGGAGACAATTTTTTAAACACGGTGCAACAAATCTAAATTGAATTACGCTGCACCCGCTGGCCGCAGTTATCTGTAGGAACATATAAAACCATCCTGGTCATAAAAAAACGTAATTACTGATAATAAACCAGATGAGCGCGAATAAATTCCGAAAAACTGCTGATTAACCGGAGTTTATAGGAAATGGATTTGTCTTTAAGTACATCCGCGTCTTCTGTAATAAATTCTCTACCCGTTTTCATGCACCAATTTATATCTACTCAAACAAAACTGGCAGCAAACATGGTCCGACACACTGTTCTTACATGAATTTCTACGTCATGCACTAAAGACGACATTTCCTTTCATTTACTTCCTTACTACCTGTAACCCTTCAAAAAATGACGAGAGAATAAACAAGAAAAAAAACAACTTAAATCTATGTAACCGTTGTTGCACTTATAACATTTCTCTTATCACAACATTCCTCGTAAGGGCGTCCATAGAACATAAAATATCAACGAGACTTGATACGTCTCTTATTGCGTGTACAGGAGAAAAAAAAAGCGTGATAAAGGGCGTTTAAAAAAAGTTCGAGATTCGAGTACATTTATTTTACGGTTATTTCCCTTGGAACACAGAGCAGCTAGATTTTGCCTACTGATCCAGATACAGGTCGACTCAGGACATGGCGGAAAGTCTGAATATATCAATACGAGACGCCGGTCAACTTGCGCATGACCGTATCGCATTCAGAGAGCCAGTGAGAGGGACGACGTTCTGGAAAGGATATGTCACATGACATTTAGATTCTGACTGAGGTGATCATTTGTTTGTTTATTTTCTTTCGTCCCTTTTAACTTTATAAAGTGATCTTTCACGTCGTAAAACCGAGCTTATGTGAATAGCTCTAAAAGCTCAGGGATGAAGCACTAAAAGTGGGTCTGATCATTAACCATGATAAGACAGAGTATATGAAGATATCAGAAGACCAGAGACAGACTTATCCAGATTATATAAATGTTGGAGATATGATCACTGGGAAAGCAAAAACATACAAATATCTACGCACAACCTTCAACAGAAGCAACATAGTAAGCGAAGAAATTAAAAGCAGAGTACAGATAGGGAATAAAATATACTTTGCCTTGCAACACCTGTTAAAATCCCAAAATCCCGTCTCAAAATAACAATCTACAAAACTACAGTAAGACCAGTTATCATGTATGGATCAGAAACGTGGTGTACAACAAAGAAAGATGAACAATTGCAGGTCTTTGGAGAACAAGATCCTAAGATGAATCTTTGGGCCCATAAAGGATATCAACAGTGGAGAATGAAGAGCTAGAAAGAACACTGAACTGAACAGCTTATTTAAATCCCAGTGAATTATAAATGTCTGGAACCCGAACAGATTACTTTGGCTGAGCCATGTCGAAAGAATGGAAGAGAACAGAGAAACGAGAAAATTATGTACGTACAAGAGATGAAGGAAACAAGACCAAGGGGTAGACCAAGAGAGAGATGGAAAGACAACACAGAAAAGGATATAAAGGAAACTGGTGAACCGAGAAGAATGGAGGCGAAATTGATGAATAAAGAGGAACGGGGGCGAAATTGATGAATAAAGAGGAATGGAGGCGAAATTGGTGAATAGAGAAGAATGGAGGCGAAATTGATGAATAGAGAAGAATGGCAGCGAAAGTGATGAATAGAGAAGAATGGAGGCGAAATTGATGAACAGAGAGGAATGGAGGCGAAATTGGTGAATAGAGAGGAATGGGGGCGAAATTGATGAACAGAGAGGAATGGGGGCGAAATTGGTGAATAGAGAGGAATGGGGGCGAAATTGATGAACAGAGAGGAATGGGGGCGAAATTGGTGAATAGAGAAGAATGGAGGCGAAATTGATGAACAGAGAGGAATGGAGGCGAAATTGGTGAATAGAGAGGAATGGAGGCGAAATTTACCTACAACAAGGAGCTTTAATGGCTTGGAAAGATGAAGAAGGCTCTCTCTAATACCTTAATATACTGACAGAAGTGTGTGAAATATTCTCATATGTGCAGATATCATAAGCTAAAACTGACAGACCCCACTGTCCAGTAAGATCAGCACATGGCAAAGTACCACCACGACAATACGAGAGCTCTTGACACAATTCCGGAATCGATCACATCAACTTTGCTTCAGTTTACGACTGCCACAACAGCCAAACCGCACGGCCTGGCGGCACCATCGAAGCACAACTGAAGTTAAAATGGAGGATACTAGCTAGAAGTAATAATTACAAACAAGAAATGGTGAAAGATCCCTGTGGATGACCAGTGTACTTTGAACTATACTGGGAATAGTATCAAAAGTTTAGAAAATGATAATACATAGCTATAATAATGTATAAGTGGGAACACAAAAAAAAAAAGAACAAATATATCCATACTACAAGAGCTTAATATTGAAGAAGGATGGCTAGTAAAGAGGATTAAAGAGAGAAAACTTAAATATTTTGGACACATTAAACGTCATGATAATTTAGAGAAGACCATCTTGGAAGGATAGATAATGGGAAAAAGAAAAAGAGGAAGACCAAAACGAAGATGGCTGAAAGACATCGTTGACGATCTGCAAATGGATGCATCAGCAGCAGGCCATCTTACTCCAAACCGAGAGACCTACAGGAGTGGTGTTAGGGAGGCAAAGTTCCGCAAGGGACATGCAAATGAATCAATGATGGGAACAGGTGCTATGAGAGGATGGGTGGCGTGGGGGGGGGGGGGGAAGACGGTGTATTGCTTCGAAGGCCGAAGGGTTTTCCCTGTTTTATTGGTGGGCCCAGGAGGTTGAGTTGAGGGGGGAGGGGGGAGGAAGGGTGTGGATTTATATTAAAAAACAATAAGTCGGGAGGGATGGGGGGGGGGTAGTTGTACCGGTTTACAAAGCTTCTCTTGGAGGGCCTACATAGGGATCCTGCTTAACATTAGGCCATCTGGGCAGCTGCCTGTTGCGCAGGCCTCAGAGAAGCGGGGGTACTAACATCTGAGAGTGTCGGTTCTATACACGCCAGCTTTGGCTACTGCGCAAACAAACAGACATGGATCGTGTGTGTAAAGATGATGGAGTGGTCCATTCGTTTACTTGATGGAGTAAACCTAACTGTTCTGTACAACAGCAAGACTGTTGCTTAACCATCTTCCATCTCGACTGTCAACTGGGAATTGCGATTTAGCAGAGCTTATGTAAAGAACTTATGCGTATAAACGTTTAAAAAAAGCATTAACACCCCCCCCCCCAATCCTCCTCACAAGCATTTCCTATAAGCCTCTTTATGACAACAGTTTATTGTGTCACGTGGCACCGGCATGCGCTGTCAATGCCCGGATGTACTGAACGGCGACAACAAAATAATCGTTGTCATTGGTTACTGTTATGATCAATGATTACGATAACTTCCGCTGGGGTCCCCTAGAAAGGAAATCAAATGATTTACACAATGTTATTGCATCATACATTTTAAATTGTTAGGCTTTACCAAAAAAAAAAAAAGGATCATATTCTGTGTACTTTCCTTGACAAGAATTAACGATTCTATTCAATTCTGGTCGCTTCCGTCCGTGTTTGTATATATGGTGTTGCGAGGAAACATGTCTGAATGGCAACAGAAATTGAGATTATGGATAAAAAGACGTAGACGAGATTTGGGCAAAGAATCGCTCGGAAATCATGACAAAGCATTTTTATGACGTCTAAAGAGCAATTACTTGTTCGAACTTGTCTTTCTTATGTTAACTTTTTTCACTTCAAAACAACACTAGCACTGCAGTGTCCTTATCAGTATTCAGGGCAATAAGTCTGAGTAATGTGAAAAATAATGCGTTTCTAATCCAACCCATGTTTTTAAAGTCTAGAGTAACTTCTTTCCAATTTCTTTTTACCAGAACTTCTCAACAAAAGTATTTCTAGCGTAAGATGGGAAATAATGAAGGGGGAAAAAAAGAGTGAATCCGTTGATTGTCTGATGCACGGGGATGACTTTTACGCCTTCACATTGTTCACCTTAAAACAATGACAGACATGGATAGTGCGCGTTCTGGTGTGTCTCTCTTTGCAGACGGAAATCAGAGGTAGTTTACTAGACCTAAGTATAACAGGTGCCCATTTTTACAGATTGGCTGACTGCAGCAGCGTTGGCAGTGTGTCTGCTACACCCTTCGTATGAGTATTCACTTCATGATAACTCCGCTACTCCTGTATTCTCGAACCTCTTATTTTGGAACGGGGGGGGGGAGAGAATAAATCGCCCAATCCAGGTAAAATCAATATCTGAAAGATTCCATTGCCACAATATGCAAGATTCTTCCAGATACTGGGCTTTCTGGCGAATTATTTTTCTTTTCGTTATTTAGTTTCGAAGCCAGCAATCGATCCCCTTTCTGAAAGTGACTGATACGTTAACGGGGGGAAGTGTAAAAACGGGACAGAAGAAAAAAAAATACCCGCTCGAAATAGGAAGCCAACACCGGCGTATAATAATGTGTTCTTTCTTTTTTTTTTCTTTCCTTCTTTCTTTCCACACAAACATCCCAGTTCACCCCCCCCCCCCCACACACACACACACACTTTTCTCCAACCACGGTCATGTGACTTGTCTGTAACCGAACGTCCTGGAAAACCTTTTTTTTTTTTTTTCTTGTGGACAGTTTTCCTATCTCCTGGTTTTCACTGACGGCCAGAATGGACAAATCAACGGGAAGAACATGTTTTCGGAAATTTCCGTCTAGCAAAGCGTAAAGACAGCGCAGAGAGAACGCAGATTGAAAGGAAAAAAAAAAAACAAACAAAAAATCGTGAGGCAATCATTGACAATACTTGATCTCAACAGTAACCAGAAATTGACGTAGTTTAGGCGAAATATGAAAGGGGGGACAAATTGCTTATATTCTTATCAGAGGGACGTTTTGAAACTCTCTAACGGTAGCAAACGAGAAGTGAATTATTGCGCTCAGTGTTAGTCCTCTGTGACGAATCGGGTTCCTCTATATCAAAATCAGGCTGAAACTCAAAGAAATAAACCGAGAACGCTATAAAGTATTTCATCAGAAGAGTAAAAAATAATCAATACATTATGAGAATATCAAATACGGTCACATCGGAAAGAGATGCTAAATCTAGAATAACATAACTAAGGCCAGGGCGACATTTATTTAACTTAACAAAACGTGGGCATTAAAGAACATCAAAGCAGGAACCAAACTTAGGTTCTTTAATACAAAAGTAAAGACTGTTCTGCTTCATGGCTCGGAGATATGGGCAATGGCTAAGACAATACAGAGGAGGTTGAAAATATTCATGAACTACCGCTTGAGGAGGATTCTAAACATCAAATGGCAGGACAAGATCAGGAACGAAGAGGTCTGGGAAGGAGCAGGACAAGAGCACAGGAGCGTATAAATGACGTCTAGAAAATGGAGGTGGATTGGCCACGCACTGAGGGAAACCAGACACCAACATAACAAGACAGGCACTGACATGGAATCCACAGAGAAACAGAAGTCGAGGAAGACCAAGATCAACGTGGAGAAGGGAAACAGCGAAAGCGCTCGGAAACAAAGGGCACACATGGAGGGACGCAGAGAATATAACCAAGAACAGGGACGACTGGAGAGCCTTTATCCTTGCTCCCTAGAGAGGGAAGGGCAATGATGAAATACGTCACATGTAAAGATTCGGAGTGGACTTCTTGTCGAAATCCACCACCTCAGAGACCAGGGCTAGCCCTGCTACGTTAGCCAGGCCCGAGTCTATAACTAGCAGCACCAAAGTAGAGCCGAGGTAAGGTCTTGGCCCAGCTCTAGCTTATCATTCCTGATAGCCAAGTTAATACTCAAGCACAGTAGATTAGCTCCCTTCCTTAAAACATGAAACAAATAATCGGTTAGCTCCCTTTTTTAAACAAGAAACAGAATCAAAGAGTTAAAGAGATTCAAAGAAATAAAATTAACATAGCAGAAATCTGATTTTACATGAAAAATGAGAAAACTATGTAACACCGTTCAAAACACGTTTAACTGTAATATCAGGGATTCTCAAAATTTTTCTGGCTATTGTTTTTTGCCTTCCAGGCCATATCTCTAGGGCCCCAAAAAATATATTCCGCACAATTGGTACTTATGTCTTCCTGTCGCTTCCTTTTCCAATCATCCCCCCCCAGCCATTTTTTTCTCTAATTTTTTTAACGTCCGATAGGGAAGGGGCGGTACTACCCAATATGGGAACCACTGTTGTATACTAACAATAATGCAGGCAATTCAGCATCTACATTAATAACACTGAACCACAAAAGTGTTCGTGTCAAATCTAGAAACGCACTCAGACAGATTGAAAACCCACAAAGAGCACGTACCTGATAACATCAGAAGGGAAATGATCACGACCTTATGCGACCTCTGAATAGACGATATACCAGTTTCCAGAATACAATCTAAGACACGTGATTTTTGTCCATGGCATGTGTCCAAGCCAATTTTCTTTGCACCTTCAAAGCAAGCTTCAGCCTTGTAGTGTGATCAACATTTGTGTTTGTGCAAGTCGCCTTTCTGTAGCTCTCTTTTCGGATCTCTTGTACTTTTGGTCTATAATTTCTTCTTAATTATTTATATTTTTCTATACAGTTGTTTGTATTTCGGTATTTCTCCTCTTGTACGGACCTTTTTCATTCTTTTGTGTGTTTGTATTCCTTTCCGTTATTGTTTCGCTCATTAGTGATCGTGTTTTTCTTGCTGTGTATGCAAGATATGCAAAATAGAGGGAAGAAGATCCAGAGGGAGACCCAGAGAAATGATACTGGACAGTCTGACGAGATGGTGTGAGAGGAGATCACCAATTGAGCTGATGGCCTGCATGAAGGATCGGGTATAATAGCCAACGCCAGTTGGCACGGCACCTGATGATGATGATGTGTATGCAAACGTATCGTTTTGGACTTGAATTGTGCTGCTTGGCTTCCGTACTATCCCGACCTGATCCAAGAGGCATATGATGTCTGACACATGGACACAAAAAACCCCCGAGACTTCTTTAGAGACTTTGGAACTGAGAATGGAAGAGGAGGAGACAAAGAGGTGGTTACAGAATATGTTCTAAGCCGTCACTGTAAGGCAAAGCTCAATTCCATCGCTTTACTGAGCACCAGAGGGCGCATGTTCAAATACGAGACGTATACCTACGCTCGATGGGAAAACAGTGCAGTGCAACCGGAGCAGTGAGTTAACATCAAGTTTCTCGCGAAGCTGAAGAAATCCGCTACGTAAATTTTTCAATGATTGACAGAAGCTTACAGTGATGAGTGCTTGTCTCGTGCACGCTTTTCTGAACGGCACAAACGATTTTCGGAAGACAGAGAAAGCACGAAAAATCGTACCTTGGATTTTGCACCACGACAATGAGTCAGCCATAGCGCTTTGTCTATGAGGTAGTTTTTTGCAAATCACAAGGTCACTCTGCTCGAGCACCCACCGTATTCGCCAGACCTGGCACCCTATGACTTCTACCTGTTCTAAAAGGTCAAGTTGGCGCTCAAAGGAAACCCATATTTTGTCAGTAGAAGATGTGAAAGCAAAAACAGCCTTTTCGAAAAAATGATCTGAAGAATTGCCATGAACGTTGGCAGGATTGTGTGCAAGTTTTGTGTTAACTCAAATGGGAACTATTTTGAAGGAGGTCAGATCTGATTTTCTCAACTTGCTCAGTAAAATGAAATACAGGTACAGTCTCTCTCGCGCGCGTGCGTGAGGGTGCGTGCGCATGTGCGTGCGTACGTGCTTGTGTGTGTGCCGGACCTCGTATTTCATTAGAAAACTGTAGAACCTTAAGGTCACAGTAGCCATTAGCCAGTAGCACCACTTGTATGTAAGATATCACTTTCACCAGCTTTGGTTGGCTGCTATAACAGAGCCATCTCTGATAGTCATGGCAACTGAAACGTATGTATAAATTATAGCCACTGTGTTCATGAAAGCTGACATGTCTATTTTTTGTTTCGTCTTAGAAGCGGAGTTTGAAGTATGTAAGTAAGAGGATCTTAGCTACTTGCTGACGTTTCTCAACACAAGATTTTTCTCTATGAGATTTCTCCTTTGTATGGGCAACTGGTATGGGAAAATTCCTTCCCTGTATTCTAGACCTTTCTGATCAAATTGCTAAGGAGGACGAGATCCATGTGCCCAGAAATTCTGGCGAAACTGCAGTTACATGCAAGAAGATTGTAACTGCCTCGGGATCCTTCCTTGTGGAATGCTATGTTCAAGTTTAAGCCCATATTTTTTTTTATCTCCCCCTGAAAAAAAACCCCCACAAGGCAGTGGTTTCAGAACTACACAAAGTTATCGTTTACTATCAAACGATAACAACTTAGCGAAAGCTCTGTCAATGAAAATACAAAAAGAGAGCAATATCTTTAATTATTCGTGCATTAGGTTTTAATCTTTCGATGCCTCTCAGTTGTGTGTAGTCTGATCGCATCAAATGAGTTTTAGAATCCAGGAGAGCAAAGCCTCAAGCCATCAAAGCCAAGTAAACTGGGCGTGTGAAAGTCTGTATTTCTGCGGTCATACAATAAGTTTCAAAACTTTCCGAAGCTGACAGCTGCAGAGCTTCAAATACGGAGTCAGAAAGTCTGCAAGATAAGTGCACCAAAGCTTGAGTTTCACAGAGAGGAATCTTTGAAAATCATTTTAATCCCTTAAAAAAGAGCATTCATTTAACATTTGTTGACATGTAGGATATTCGTAAATATGTGGTAAATTTCGAAACAGAAGTTCTAAATTATCCATAAAGACGCAAATCCTGGTCATAAAAAAGATAATATAGGGAGCATCTGCTGTGAAGGATTTACTAGGTTGTGGAAAATGATGCAGTATTTTTTTTCTTAAAAATGTATTTTATTTACGATATAATACGAGTTTGTTTGTAACTACCTTGTTGATATCTATGGTAATCCAGTGAAATCTCACATTTATTTCAAATTACGAGGGATTAACTTCATTGCTGCCAGGGGTAGTACTGCGGTCATCAATCACGTCAATCACAGATTTTCAAAAGCCGTGTCTTATCCTCAATCTGCGCCCCGGGTAACGAGCTTGTGTGATCACTACGGTCTGCACAACAATACCAAAGGTCAATGTACTTTTTGTTGATGACAGGACCACCGGGTCCGCAAGAAACAGAGCGTCATGTTTTCCCTCCTCGCTCCCAGCTCAGTTAACTGACCGGGCTGCAAGATCTTGATCAATACGACGTGGGTTGCCGAAGGTTTCAAATTCAGAGCTTACTTCGAGTTGCGGCAAGAACAACCACAGGATCATTTTCTACTGCTGTGACTGACTAGTTCTCCTCCATCTGCGCTCCATGGTTCTGGCCTTCTCTCTTCCATCCTCGCCTTCTTTACCCGTCTGAGGCATAGATCACCAACAAGGGCTCTCCATTTATTTCTATCCTGGGCTGTTTCTTCTATCCGTCCCCAAGGTATGTTTTATCTTTTTGATGTCTGCTTCAAGACTCCTTCGAGACATGTTTCTAGGGCTTTCTTGCTTCCACTTGCCCTGGGGGTTACAGGTGAGAGCTTGTCTAGTTAATTTTGTGGTAGACTTTTGAAATTAACAAGGACAAAACAAAACTAATGAAAATTCTCATCAATCAAAATGGAAAAATACACATAGAAGGGACAGATATTGAAGAAGTCAATCAATTTGCATACCTTGGCAGCTACATAGACCAGGATGGTGACACTAGAAAGGAAGTTAGGATCAGAATTGCAAAAGCAGCATCAATCTTCAAGAATCTTGAGAACATATGGAATTCAAAAGTTATAAGCACAAAAACCAAGTTAAGACTATTCAATTCAAATGTAATATCCACCCTCATTTATGCATGCGAAAGCTGGAAAACAACTAAAGAAATAGAAAAGAAATTAGACTCTTTTGAAAACAAATGCCTAAGGAAAATACTCGGCATCAAGTGGAATGAATTCAAGAACAATGCAGAGATAAGACAGATGACTGAACAACAACCAGTCTCATGGGTGATCAGGAAAAGGAGATGGACATATGTTTGTCACTTGATGAGAAGAAATGAGCAGAGAATCCCAAAACAAGCTATCAAGTGGAACACAACAGGCCGAAGAAAAAGGGGCAGACCGCGTGAAACTCTGAAGAGGACACTATTAAGAGAGGCCAAGTTAACAGGCATAAAATCCCTTGATGAGGTTGAAAGACTCGCCGAAGACAGGAAAAATTGGCGAACTACTTTGCGAGCCCTATGTGACGTTTAACGGCACGGGAAGGATATAAGATATAAGATAAGATTTCGAAGTGTGTGTCCTATCCATCTCCAACGTCTTTTCCTTATCATTTCTTTAACCGTGGGTTGGCTCGTTTTTTCATTAGTTCTAGTCTCAGATTTCTATATTCACTGTCCGGATAAAATGTGCTGTCTTTTGGAGGTCATGTTTTGGGCCCCAAAGTCCTTCTTTCAGAGTAGCTCCCTGTGAGTAGAGCTGGGTTCGGGCTCCTTGGTGGAAGGGGTAAAGCTGCAGGATGTACTTCGGAGTCTTGGCTTATTAATGTATTCGGATACTTTGCCACCTGCTAGAAGTCACCTGTTAGAAGCCACCTGCTAGTAGACGCTTGCTAGAAGTGCTTGCTAGAAGCCGCATGGTAGAAGCTGTTTGCTAGAATCTGCACGCTAGAAGCTGCCCGCTAGAAGCCACCTGCTAGTAGCCGCCTGTTAGAAGTCACCTGCTAGAACCTGTCTGCTAAAAATCATCTGCTAGAAGCTGCCTGCTAGTAGCCGCCTGCTAGAAGCCAACTGCTAGAAGCCACATGCTAGACGTCACCTGCTAGAAGCTGTTTGCTAGAAGCCACCTGCTAGAAGCCGCCTGCTAGAAGCTGCCTGTTAGAAGCCACCTGCTAGAACTAGAAGCCACCTGCTACAAGCTGCCTGCTAGAAGCGGCCTCCTAGAAGCCACCTGCTAGAAGCGGCCTCCTAGAAGCCACCTGCTAGAACTAGAAGCCACCTGCTAGAACTAGAAGCCACCTGCTAGAACTAGAAGCCACCTGCTAGAACTAGAAGCCACCTGCTAGAACTAGAAGCCACCTGCTAGAAGCGGCCTCCTAGAAGCCACCTGCTAGAACTAGAAGCCACCTGCTACAAGCTGCCTGCTAGAAGCGGCCTCCTAGAAGCCAACTGCGTAACAAAAATATATTTTTTGCCTGGTCTGAACCAAAAAACTAAATTCCTCTAGAACTTCACGTTTCTTCTCTCTCTTGTAAAAAAAAAATGGATATTTAAATACAGGATCAAAATTTTGGCAAGTTTTTAACCACAGTCATTTTGATGTTTCACTAGCGGGTTCAGATACTTGATTGGAAATAACGAGAATAGATATACACGTATCCCGAGTTTTAAGTACGTTCTTGTTAAGGTTACAAATTACCTCCCAAGCTTTCAATCCCGGTTATGTTGACCGTATCAATGCTCCAGTAATTCAAGCGCGATGTATTTATTATGGTAGCACAAGCACATGTTATTAAAGAAAAGGGGGAAAACCCAGGATTAATTTTCTAAAACGCTCGGATTTCACTAAGGGATGTAACTGCAAAAAACCCGCTAGGGAAAAAATAACGGGGAATTTTTTTTTTTTTTTTTAAGATTAAGTTATATGAATATATACAAAACAACAACAAACAACTCCCGCTCAATATTTCAAAGACGAATATTTGTAGCTGCACCTTACACGACCAATGCAAATGTTGTAATAATGACTTTCCGACTAAAATTAAGGATCTCAAGCAAGTATGCACTGCTTGTATATAGTTCAGAGCATGGTCCTTACATTAGGGTAAACGACCGCGTTCAAAATAAACCAAACTTGATCCCAGATAACTCTCATGAATGTCTCCGTATATGTTCTCATTTATGAAACACACACACACACAAAATGTATTAGCATCACCAAGTCCACAACCCTAAGTTAACCTAAGGAGTGTTCATATCTGACAGCCAGCAACCCACAGAAGCCTGCTAGAAGCCACCTGCTAGAAGCGGCCTCCTAGACGCCACCTGCTAGAAGCGGCCTCCTAGACGCCACCTGCTAGAAGCGGCCTCCTAGACGCCACCTGCTAGAAGCGGCCTCCTAGACGCCACCTGCTAGAAGCCACCTGCTAGAAGCCACCTGCTAGAAGCGGCCTCCTAGAAGCCACCTGCTAGAAGCGGCCTCCTAGAAGCCACCTGCTAGAAGCCACCTGCTAGAAGCGGCCTCCTAGAAGCCACCTGCTAGAAGCGGCCTCCTAGAAGCCACTTGCTAGAAGCGGCCTCCTAGAAGCCACCTGCTAGAAGCCACCTGCTAGAAGCCACCTGCTAGAAGCCACCTGCTAGAAGCGGCCTCCTAGAAGCCACTTGCTAGAAGCGGCCTCCTAGACGCCACCTGCTAGAAGCCACCTGCTAGAAGCGGCCTCCTAGAAGCCACCTGCTAGAAGCGGCCTTCTAGAAGCCACCTGCTAGAAGCGGCCTCCTAGACGCCACCTGCTAGAAGCCACCTGCTAGAAGCGGCCTCCTAGACGCCACCTGCTAGAAGCCACCTGCTAGAAGCGGCCTCCTAGAAGCCACCTGCTAGAAGCGGCCTCCTAGAAGCCACCTGCTAGAAGCGGCCTCCTAGAAGCCACCTGCTAGAAGCGGCCTCCTAGAAGCCACCTGCTAGAAGCGGCCTCCTAGAAGCCACCTGCGTAACAAAAATATATTTTTTGCTACGCTGGTTTCGGAGCTGGTGAACCATAGCTGACCAAGACCCTGTCTCATCTCTCCGTTGGAACCCCCTAGTAATAGGCATATCCTGGCTAACGAGGTAAGAAATGCCACAGTCCCTTTGGTGGTGGAGTCTCCTCAAAGAAGTAATGGGCGTCCCCTGCTTCGTAGCTACATTAGAAAAAAAAATAGCCGCCTTAACCCACTCCCAGTCCGACACGACGCTGTGTTTCAATATCCTCGCTCCATCTGCAAAGAACGCCAGCTGATGTTCCCAAGAAAATTAAGAAGAAATGCTCTGATCTTCTCCGTAGAAAGAGGATGCCACTGAGTGTGCATGATCTTCGTAGCACCAGCGAGGATCCTTAACGACTGAAGAGGGGGGGGGGGGGTGGTGGGGATTGAACTCACTGCCTTAAGTCTGAGAGGCTGTTACAGGGTCGACCCGGCCATTCCTATTTCAAAGGCGATTATGGCGAAAAGTTATATCTGATATGTACCTACACGGACTGGAAATGTCTGCCTAATTCAGGGAAACTATAAATCAAGACGGCTGATAGATTATTTTGAGGGTAAAAGTTACTGATTGATTTTTCTGTTATCTCAGTACAGTGGAAATAGAACTCACTTTATGTGGACTTTGCGTGTTGACTTCTAATGGCGTCTCCACCGGAAGTGGAGACAACTCAATGTTCAATTTCCGGCCCGAGGGTAACGATTTTCTTTTTCGTTTTTCTTTTTCCTTTTCCGATCTCACTTTTCATAGGGTTTTTTTTTCTTCCACATTTTATTTCTTTTGTTTTTATTATATACAGTAATTAAGAAAGTTCTGATATGTTCGAGAGAGAAAGCTCTGGCCCGAGGCAGAGCTTTTGTTCATTCTCTAAGAACAAACAGGCAAAGCAGTAGAAATGTTCCTAACCGGATGTTCCTAATTATCGGCCCTGAATTTACAATTCAGATATTCAATTAAGACTCAGCAAGGAATGAGAGACTGTAAAAATGAGCTGAGAGCAGAGCAGAGCAGAGAGAGAGAGAGAGAGAGAGAATATTTCATTTTCAACGGGCGAATGACAGCTGCCTGACGTTCTGCCCATCATATTTCAACTTTCAATCTGCCGCAGACATTTAAGTTTAGTTTAGAGCAAGTAAACTAAGCGGCTGAGAGAAAAGATGACGAAGATGAAGACGGAGAGAGAGAGAGAGAGAAAAGAATATGATATATATATATATACATACTGTACAACGAATAAGAACAGGAGAAAAGAAAACAATACACACGTTTATCTCTAGTTGTATCTCTAAGGGAAACCTATGAGTCCTATATATTTTTTGGAAACTCACTCACATTTAAAGAAATAATGTAGCGTCGCTGTGCATAATTAATTAGTTAGGAAGGACCATCATCCATGAACTCCGGAGAAATCCACAGGTGCTCCGATCTGATCTTCAGCATCTCTTTCAGCCAATAACTGATTACACCCGTTCTTTGTTGGCTGACCATCGGTCTTGATTAGTTGTCCCTTTTTTTTTCCCAAGTTGCCACCCCTAAACTCCTGTATTCTTGACAACAACCTCGATTCACATATGTCAGTGAAGTTCTTTGTTCGACTAGTTACCCTTATAGCACTGATAATGCCTGCTCGATCCATTGCTTGCTCTTCCTCTATGACAGATGAGTTGGCCAAGTGATCTGATCTTTCATTTCCACCTGAATGGCCTGATAAAGCAATAAATGTCAGTTGGTGGATCTGTGACATCTGCAAGGAGTCTATCCACTGTTGCCTTAGAGAACCAGACAGAATGTTCTTCGTCATGTCCATCGAATCGCTCAGTGTGCATTCTTGCGTGTAGTCCTGTGAGAGTGATCCAGCTCAGAGCTTTTGTCACAGCCATAGTTTGTGTGTAGTCCTGTGAGCTTTGTAACAGAATAGCAATTCTGTACAGAGTGTATTGTGTATAGCCCTGAAATTGTGGTCTAGGAGACCACAACTCATGAACGTGTGCCAAGCATGTGGTTCGAGAAAATTCGAAGTCACGTGTTTGAGTTGAGCGGGAGGTCCGCATGGGCTGAGAAAGTGAGTCTTTGGTCAGAATGTGTTAGAGAAAGGTTGGGTGATTGACTCTAGTATGTGGTAGAGAGACCCTTACTTGTTTGTTGTAGTAGGAGTTTATTTGGTTTGTGATGTAGGAAGAATTTTAGTAGTTTTATTGCAGATTGGAATCTCGTTTAGGAGAAGTTTCTACCATTGGCAATTTGTTGGTAGTGAGATGGAAGAATTAGTTTTTCCCTGTGTTGGTTGAGTTTTGTTGGTAATGTTGTAAGTATTGATTTTTTGTGTATAGTACATTGTAAGGTTTTCGCCCATATGGCGTAGAGTTCGCTCACGCCGGGCACTGTTAATGTAATTCTTGTTCAGCCTGATGGCTATGTTTCCATCATTCACGATTTCACCCTCATTTTGTCCATTAATAAATGTGCGTGGTCTGATGAAATACTACATCAATTGGCTTTGTTGGAATTCTCATTGTTGACCAGTTGTTTTGGTTGGAAGACTGCCAAGTTATGTTAAGCTGTGTATTTGTATTAGTTTGTGGAGTTGGAAGCCTGGGTGTCTTATTGTATTTTCTCAGTGTATAATATAGAAAATTAGGTGATTGTTACAACACCAACAACAAGAAGAAATGTATAAGTTTAACTGTACTCCACAAGTAGACAATGATCAAACCAGTAGAAAACCATTTCAGTTGGCGCTAGGTAGAGTGAATACTATTACAGCTTGAGCCAACTGAGCTTCTGTCACAGCCATAGTTTGTGTGTAGTCCTGTGAGCTTGAGCCAGCTCAGAGCTCTTGTCACAGCCATGACCTCTATTCTCATGGTTCTTGTTGGAAGAAAAGCACAGCTGGCTACTTTCACTGTTCTGTTATCTCTCAGTTACTGTAAAAGCCCAGGCACACATACCACCGATATGTCTGTATAAATAACAGTGTTGAAATCTCTGGTGTTGGCACTAGTTACTTTTTTTAACATCAGCATCTACTGCAGCAGATGCCCATGCGCATAATAAAATAAAATATTAACATTACACCACACCCTAAATCACAAACATAATGGATTTTTTCCATAATGAGTAAAATCAATGATCTCACCTTGTAGCGACTGACCCGGTCACATGATCTGTCAGAGTCCTCCATGCCAGTTCTCATCGCCAAATAAATGGTCCGACTGGTATTCCATACTTCCTCATCATTAACACGCTCTGCAGTATAGTGTAGAATAAAAAGTCATTTATTCATGTAGATAAGAATATTATGAAGACTGAACAGGCAGTACACAGAAAACGATTTTAACACTTTACCTTCCAGACAACATCCATAACCCACGAACATTTTTTGTAACTGATAAACACTCGAACACAATGTTTTACCAGGTACTGCGCGATGTCTATTTTTAGCATTTACAACAGTTTGGCATTACGAACTCCAGACCACAGAACAAAACCATATGACCTTATATATATATGCCTACTATGTGTAGTTAGGGAAGAATTGCCAGGACAGAGAGAAGATACGGATCTCGAGACTGGTCAATCACGCGACTTTCCTCTGTATTTTTTTAAAACATTATTCACAAATAGATCTTCGTTTGATGAAATGCAAATGCATAATTTTAAAAATTAGTCCCAAACTCTGATCCTTGTCAGAAGATCCCCGACTACATATTTTACACACACACACAACAACAACAACAAAATTCTTCAATGTACAAGTATATCCTCGTTTCATGAACCGGGCAGCATCAGTCATTCAGTCATTTGCATGTCCCTTGCGGAACTTTGTCTTCCTAACAGCTCTCCTGTAGGCCTCTCGGTTGTAAGCAAGATGGCCTTCTGCTGATGCATCCATTTGCAGATTATCAATGATGTCTTGCAGCCATCTTCGTCTTGGTCTTTCTCTTTTCTTTTTTCCCATTATGTACCCTTCCAACACGGTTTTCTCTAGATTATCTTGACGTTTAATATGCCCAAAATATTTAAGTTTTCTCTGTTTAATCCTCTTTACTAGCCAACCTTCTTCAATATTAAGTTCTTGTAGTAAGGAGATATTTATTCTTTTTTTGTGTCCATGAAATTTGAAGAAATCTTCTGTAGCACTTACATTAAAAGGCATGTATGTGTTTCTCAGCTGTTTTGTTAAGTATCGAGGTCTCACATGCATATGTTGCGATGGGAAAGATGATGCTCTTAAACCCTATTATGACAAATGCCTTGTGTCTTTTTACAATTGTCTCTACTATGTCACTGGGGACCTCTTCGGTCTGACTGTTTTCTGTTTACTTATCATTTTTTAAAATACAACGTGGGATCTGCTCTGGCTACATCTGATCTTATAAAGAAGTATTACCTTTTTTCTACTAAGGTTAATTTGTCGGTCTATAGGTCCAATTACAAAGTAACTTCTTAAACAGATTTCTGTGTGTGCGTGTTTCATATATTGTACTGTTTGGATTATAATGTGCTGTACTGTTTTATTTCTTTTTTTTTTTACATATCTTTACTTTTAAAATTACTATTTTCACATATATTTTACCTTTAAGATCTATTACATATATTTTACCTTTTTTTTTTACATAATTTTGCCACTTTAAGATCCTATATTTTACCTTTTTCATATGTTTTAATGTTACATACCTTTTACATCTATTTTTACATATATTTTACCGTTTAGGGCCTCAATTTTAGACAAGAATAACTCAAATGATTTCAACTTTTTAGCGACATCAAAACATTGCAGCAACTTCATATCCAGGCTTGTAAAATGTCCACATGGCGGAAGTCCTCTGTCTTTAAAACTATTTACACTGGGAGATTGAAAGCTGATTGGAGGAAAGGCAACTCCAGGAGACCAATGAAACGGCAGAAAATGAGTTGGGCTACGAAGATAAAAGAAAGATTTTGTGGAAGCAATTCGAAGACGATATCTCCCAGCTCCTGCTGATATCAAAGTTGATGTGGCCATTACTGATGAACACAGCAAATGCTGAAATGGGAGAAACACAAGGAGAAATCAATAAATTTACGAGGAAGTGGTAGGGTGTGCCGTCAGGATTTATGTACGACTGCAGTAAAACATGGCTCGAATTTAGACAGCGCAGTCAGGTTTATGGCAGAGCATTTCATTCGCCCAACTAAGCAAACCCCCCCGCCAGGTTCGCTTTCGTGGCATCTTGCAGGTCAAGGAAAAGGTTCTCTTCAATTATTAGGGTTCATAGCCAGCTTCTATATTGTGTTCCAGCTGTGTTGTTGCACGCTGTCTGTCTGGACTGTTAGATTTCTTCGCTAGATTATCTTTTATTGGTCTTTCTTTCGCTGTGTTGTAACGAGAAGATAAATAAATTGCAGGAATTTAGCTTTTTTCTACGTTGTTGAATGTGTAGATAAAATGTCTTCTTCTCCTCCTCCTACTCATTCTTCTTCTTCTTTTTCGTCTTCTTCTTCTTCTTCTTCTTCGTCAACCTGGATTTCGTTAAAAGGTCACAGGAGTCCACCTTAGGAAGACCTGAATTTTGCAGACGACCTGGCACTGCTGTCACATTATCAAGAACAGTTTCTAGAAAATGCCAACACTGTGTCAAAGATAACGGCACATTGGACTGTAACTAAACGAAGGAAAAACAAAAATTCGCAGAATAAACACAACCAATACAAACTCAGTCACATTAGAAGGTAAGAAATTATAAGAAGCAGACATATTCACTTATCTCTGCAGCATTATAGACAGAGAGGGTGCTACACAAGCAGATATTACACAAGAACTGGGAAGGATAGAGTAGCATTTCTGCAGCTGAGAAACTTCTGGACAGCCTTAACAACAAAACTTAGACTGTTTAATATAAACGTTAAATCAGTCCTGTCGTATGGCTCAGAAACCTGGACATCATCAGCCAAAAGTACCAAGAAACTGCTGCAGATCTTTGTTAAGATCTGCCTAAGGAAGATCCTTCAGATTACATGGCCAGATACCATCAGTAATGAAGAGCTATGGTAGAAAACGAACCAATCCACAGTGACAGATATGATAATGAAAAGACGTTGGGATTGGGCAGGACCGACACTTTGAAAGCCTACCACTAACATAATCAGACAAGCTCTCTCATGTGGAATTGGGCATCTTTTTGGGGAAAAGGGATCAAGAAAGACCTGGAAAAAGAAGTCTGGAAGCAAAGACACCAAAAAGATCTAACACAACTGGAGATGGATACAAGAAACAGTCCAGGACAGAAATAAACGGGGATCCTCTATTGATGGCCGAGGGGTGATTGATAAGTTCTCGGCATAATGTACTTGAAACACACAGCTGATATTAGGTGCATTTGTAGATCAGGTTAATGTAAGATTAAACACCAAGTTTCAAGAAATTAACTGTAACGAATTTTTTTACAGGCTACTGAAGTGGTAAGGGGTGGCAGAAATTGAGAAAATGAATAAAATTTCTCATCAAGCAGTCATTCACTACCTCTGCATCAAGAGCTTATCATCGAAGGAGATCCATGAGGACATGGTAGAGACTCTAAGGGAGAGTGCCCCTTCTTACAGCACAGTGAAGAAACGGGCAGCTCAATTCAAACATGGAAGGAAGAGTCTAGAAGATGATCCACGTTCAGGAAGACCAAGAACGGTAACCACTAATGAAACCACAGGTAGAATCCATGATATGATAATGGAGGATCGACGACTAACTGAGCGGTACATTGCTACTGAATTGGGCATCTCCCAGGAACGTGTTAATGCCATTATTCACAATGATCTTCAATTGACAAAGGTCTCTGCTCGATGGGTCCCGAAACTTCTTGGAACTGATCACAAACGAGAACGTCTCAACATGTCAAGAGACAATTTTGGCCATTTTTCTACAGATCCTGAAACATTTCTTAAGCAATTTGTGACTATTGATGAGACATGGGTTCATCATTTTCAACCAGCAACCAAAGAACAGTCAAAGCAGTGGAAACATCATGCATCTCTACCTCTAAAGAAAGCAAGGGTGGTTCTGTCTGCAAGCAAAGTGACGGCTGGCTTCTATCTTTTGGGATTCAGAAGATGTGCTATTGGTAGACTATCTTCATAAGGGCAGAACGGTCACCGGGACCTATTACGCTAATCTTGTGAAGCAACTGCGGGTTAAACTGAAGGAAAAGCGCTGAGGGAAATTGACGAGAGGAGTCATCTTTCAGCAAGACAATGCTCCAGTTCACAAGTCGGTGGTGGCAATGGCTGCCATTCATGAATGCGGCTTCCAGCTTCTTGAACATCCTCCTTATTCCCCAGATTTGGCCCTTTCGGACTATTATCTGTTTACCAAACTCAAAAAAGGAGCTCAGTGGTCGCAAATTTGCTTCAGATGATGACGTCATTCATGCTGTAGACCACTTTCTACTGGCACAAGATGTTGACTTTTATAAAGAAGGGATCCGTATGCTCCATAATCGCTGGACTAGGTGCATAAACGTGCAAGGGGACTATTTTGAGAAATAACCCAAAAAAGTTGTCCACAAATAATCCGTTGTACCTGAGGCCTCGAACTTATCAATCACCCCTCGTATTAATGATAGTCAAGTGTGTCTTCTTTGCCTTGCACGCAGGACAGTCTTGAAGCAGATGCTGAGGTCTCATCTTACTATTGTCTGTCCGCGCGCTCATCGACTGCGTCTATCTTAAACATGTTATACACAAGTGAATGTAATATCTCTGCTTAAATGTGAACGTTTTGCCGCTTTCAGGTTTACCCACGCCTGTGATGTATTTATTAGACCGTACTTCCACTAGGCTGAATATCTGCGACAGAGTGAAAGCTGGGAGAGGACGGGCAGAATGTTAGACGGGGCCCCAAGTCTTGAAGTTTGAGGTTCATTCTTTCCTGTGGTTACTTTTCAAGTGCCCATAGACATGGTTGTTCCAGGAATAGTGTTGGGGTGGGGGGGGGGGGAATATTGTGGAGTAAGTGACACATCATTAAAGGGTGGGGTGGGAATTTTCGAAGTAAATGACAAATCATTAAAAGGGTGGGGTGGGAATTTTCGAAGTAAATGACAAATCATTAAAAGGGTGGGGTGGGAGTTTTCGAAGTAAATGACAAATCATTAAAGGGTGGGGTGGGAATTTTCGAAGTAAATGACAAATCAGTTTTCAGTACTGTTTTCTTCCCCTTAGGCAACCTGGTTGACTGAGTAGTTAGGGCTCGGTCTACTAATCCGATGGAATCGGGTTCAAGTCCCAGCAGTGGAGATTTTTTTTCCCCCTAGTACACACCAAACAGATCCCGGGGTTCAATCCAGCATCTAAAAATGGGCACCAGAGAAATCTGAGAAGATAAACACGGCCAGGCGTGATACTGACCACGTGACACTGTCACGTGCTTATGGTCTGGGTACGTACTTCGGACTTAACAACATGCTTTAATGGCATGGAAAAAATGATTCTACCTTAACTACCGCTTTTTTTTCCCTGTAATTACGCAGATGTTACCTTGAGAGGCAGGTCTTGATGATTTATTGTACATGGCCTCAAAAATTCTCACAATCTTTCTTAGGCAGGTTGTGTAGATAAGAGAACTTGCTGACCATTTCCTTTTCAGCTGACCTTCAGCATGAAGACCCATATAAAAGCATGAATAATACACATCTCTAGTAAAAGTGTGTCTTGAGTGTAATGATTCGTAATGATTCTTCATTTTGCTCACATACTCTCATCACTTGGTTCCTACATCCTCATTCTGTTCACTTACCCTCCTCACATGGTTCCATTATCCTCATCATTTTGCTAACAAAACCCTAATCACTTGGTTTCCATATCCTCATCATTTTGTGCGCATGCCCTTTTCACTTGGTTCCCATATCCTCATCAGTTTGTTCACATACCCTCATCACTTGTTTCCTCCTAGATCCTCATCACTTTGTTCACATATCCTCATCACTTGCTTCCTCCTATATCTTCATCATTTTGTTCACACACCCTCATCACTTGCTTCCTCCTAGATCCTCATCACTTTGTTCACATATCCTCATCACTTTTTTACATACCCTCATCACTTTGTTCACGTACCCTCATCACTTTGTTCACATACCCTCATCACTTTGTTCACGTACCCTCATCACTTTGTTCACATATCCTCATCACTTTGTTCACACACCCTCATCACTTGCTTTCTCCTAAATCCTCATCACTTTGTTCACATACCCTCATCACTTTCTTCTTCCCATATTCTCCATAGATATGCATACCACTATTGTAGGAACCAGTGAAATAATAACAAAAACTAACTCTGTGAGCGTTATTCCCTTGTATCCAAAATCTTCCAACAGGAAGAATGTAAAAGACCATATAAAAGACATGGAAATTTTAAAGCTTAAAAAAAACATAACACTAACGTATCGCTAACTACGCATCAAGGACTATTTATCGTTTCCTTTCTGTCTCTCAAATTAAACGTCATGATAATTTAGAGAAGACCGTCTTGGAAGGACACATAATAGGAAAAAAGAAGGCGAGGAAGACCAAGGCGAAGACGGCTGCAAGACATCGTTGATGATCTGCAAATTAATGCATCAGCAGCAGGCATCTTGCTTACAACAGAGAGGCCTACAGGAGAGTTGTTAGGGAGGCAAAGTCCCGCAAGGGACATGCAACTGACTGACTGACTGACTGATGTTTCAAGTAGTTTCTGGAGTTGCGCATCTTACCTGCTTCGACATATTTTCTACGATATTGCCAACTTGTCAGGTGTGATAATATTCTTTACTAGTTTTCAGTAGGTCTTTTTGTGTGAGTGAGTGAGTGAGTGAGTGAGTGAGTCAGTGAGCGAGTGAGTGATTGAGTGAGTGAGTGTTATTCAGTCGTATATTAATCAAAGACACACACATGTCCAATGAAATTTAGTCTGATTTAATCTAAATTTAATTTGATTTAATCTAATCTCATATGTCTGTCAGGCCACCATCTATTTAGCTATCCGTGCACTAACATCTAAGTAGTTGGACGTTCAAAAAGGACGGAATAGTTTTACTTAAGAACTGTGACATTTTTTTATACGTATTTATATCTAAAAACTCTTTGTGTCCCATCCATCCATCCATCCATCCGTCCGTCCATCCCATCAATCCATCCATCCATCCATCCTTCTTTCCATCCATCCATCCCATCCCATTCATCCCATTCAACCTACATACTCATCCATCCATCCATCCAAATCGATCCTATCCTATCTCATCCCATCCATCCATCCCATCCAATTC
Source organism: Achatina immaculata (assembly GCA_009760885.1). Classification (NCBI taxonomy): domain Eukaryota; kingdom Metazoa; phylum Mollusca; class Gastropoda; order Stylommatophora; family Achatinidae; genus Lissachatina; species Lissachatina immaculata. Next base: position 25,730,169 of record CM019718.1, read on the forward strand.
ATCCTTCCCATTCCATTCAACCCACATACTCATCCATCCATCCATCCATCCATCCATCCATCCATCCATCCATCCAATCCCATCCTATCTGTCCATCCCTTCTCAGTCAATCCATATACTCACCCACATACTCATCCATCCATCCATCCATCCATCCATCCATCCATCCATCCATCCATCCATTCGTCCGTCCACCTTGTTTTCTTCATAAATGTTGCCATTTTTGCTGCTTCCCGCTTCAAATGAAAATGTCAAAGATGCGGTTTCCATCATCTCATTTTGTTAATAATAACCTGAGATAAGACAAAAATTTCAAAACTCACCGCTCCTTATCTCTATGCTCATTGCGTCAGACTGGTTTTCGTGCATTTTTTTCCATTTTCTAATTAAAAACATTAGAAACGTAAATCTCCCGCGTCAGTTTTTCTAACGCGGATTCTGTGTGTTGTTTTCTATAAAAGTTACACAAGCACCAAACGCTCTCTAATGGCTGGACAAATTGTTAGCTCCAGGCGCTGCACCTGCACGCTTTCTCACCGGAGATTTGCAGTCCTGAATTTTACTGCGAAACACGATTGGGCGGAATTTCTAAAACATGTGGTTGAAAATTAACAGAACCTGAAAATCACTGGAAAACTCAAAGGACAAAAGGAAGAGAGAGAGAGAGAGAGAGAGAGAGAGAGAGAGAGAGAAGGAGGGGGAAAATATATCAAAACGTGCTGACCAAGTATGACTTTGGTGTGAACAGGAACATTACAAACGTGTGCTAGTTAATTAATACAGCCGTTCCTTGTCTTTGTTTTAATTAGTTTTTAACATGAACCAAGGCTCGACTGGCGCTGGGTTTGGAACCACGCGTGTCTCATTCACGAAATAGTTTACTTGTGAACCATAATCATAACTACGTAGATACAGACCGTGTTTACTGTAGCAAGTTGATGTTTTGAGTTACAAGTTGTGTCAGTGACTTCCCGTGCAGTGAGTGTATGCCATGTCTTGGCTTAAGTTCTGGGTTTTAAGTTCGGATTACCCACGGGACATTGCCCACTGCCAGCACACCTGTATTACCTCAGCCTGTGGCATATCCATGACTGCGCATGTGAGACGGGTAACAGGACTCCAGAGTATACCCTCCAGCTCTGCTCCTTTACTAAGAAGCCCAGACCCGCTCTGGCTACAGGTAGCTACACTGGAAGACAAACTTTGAGGGGGCAAGACTTCCAAAAGACTGCACAATTTATCCGGACAATGAATATAGAAGTTTGAGGCTAGAACCTTGAAATTATTATTATTATTATTATTATTATTAAGATGGAGGAGGAGGAGGAGAAGACGACGACAAAGAAGAAGGAGTTGAGAAAGAAGAAGAAGAAGAGGACGAAGAAGGAAGAGGAGGAGGAGAAGAAGAAGGAGGAGGAGAAGAAGATGATGAAGAAGAAGGAGGTGAGAAAAAAAGAAGACGAAGGAGGAAGTGGAGAAGAAGAAGAAGGAGGAGAAGAAGAAGAAGAAGGAAGAGGTGGAGGAGAAGAAGAAGAAGGAGGAGGAGAAGAAGACGAAGAAGAAGAAGGAGGTGAGAAAGGAGAAGAAGACGAAGAAGGAAGAGAAGGAGGAGGAGAAGAAGGAGGAGGAGAAGAAGATGATGAAGAAGAAGGAGGTGAGAAAAAAAAAGAAGACGAAGAAGGAAGAGGAGGAGGAAGTGGAGAAGAAGAAGGAGGAGGAGGAGGAGAAGAAGAAGAAGAAGGAAGAGGTGGAGGAGAAGAAGAAGAAGGAGGAGGAGAAGAAGACGACGAAGAAGAAGGAGGTGAGAAATAAGAAGAAGATGAAGAAGAAGAAGGAAGAGGTGGAGGTGGAGAAGAAGAAGGAAGAGGTGGAGGTGGAGAAGAAGAAGGAGGAGGAGGAGGAAGAAGTTCCTGAACAAATCTGTGTGCACACCAGCCAGGTATCAGATGCTCTACCATTATCTGCCACACATGGCCTTCACGTGTTTTAAGATTTCCAGAGTCGTATTATGAATTTACCGGAACTCACCTCGACGGTGATGCTCGGCTGTAATCACGAAGCACCTGATTATTATTATTATTATGTTATAATACAGGATGTATGGAAGAAGCAGTGACAAATAATAGAAAATATGAAATTTTCAGTTGGTAGCTATTTTTTCCAGGTAAAATCCATTGTGTCCCAAATGGTGGCGTAGGAAAATTGAACGGCTGGCATTAAAAACAAAGAGTTCTGAATCGATGCGTTTCTTAGAGTACTGGAATGTGCTGAGAAGCCAAGTACTTCGGTTCGCTCTGGGAATAACGGGGAAAAAAATGCCAGCAATAGCCCACTCCCCATCCGATTTAATGTATTTAGTCCAGAATATTGACTATGTAGTCAGCTGTCATTCATTCATTCATTCCTTTGTATGTCCCTTGCGGAACTTTGCCTCCCAAACAGCACTCCTGTAGGCCTCTCGGTTGTGAGCAAGATGGCCTGCTGCTGCTGCATCCATTTCCAGATCATCAACGATGTCTTGCAGCCATCTTCGTTTCGGTCTTCCTCTTTTTCTTTTTCCCATTATGTATCCTTCCAATACGGTCTTCTCTAAATTATCATGACGTTTAATGTGGCCAAAATATTTAAGTTTTCTCTCTTTAATCCTCTTTACTAGCCTGCCTTCTTCAATATTAAGCTCTTGTAGTATAGATATATTTGTTCTTTTTTGTGTCCACGATATTTGGAGAACTCTTCTATAGCATTTACATTCAAAGGCATTTATGTGCTTCTCAGCTGTTTTGTTAAGTGTCCAGGTCTCACAGGCATATGTTGCGATGGGAAAGATGCATGCCCTTAAAAATCTTATTTTTGTGGTTCTGTCTGCTCCTCTCCACAGATTCTTTAGTTGTTTTACTTTCTGAAGAGCAATAGATGTCCTCCTTTTAATTTCCCGCATTGTATCTCCATTATTAGTTAGTAGTGATCCAAGATATTCAAAACTCTCCACTTCTTCCAGTTTTTCCTCACTGATACATATTTCAGTTGCCTTGTTTGTTTTGTCAGTTGTCATCACTTTAGTTTTCTTTGCATTAAGATAGAGGTTCTGCTCTTCGCTGTTCTTGCGGACTGACATAATTAGTTTTTCCATTCCTTCTTGTGTTGTGGACAGCAATACTGTGTCATCAGCATATCTAATCTCTGGTATTTCGTAACCTCCAACTGTTATGGCATCGTAATATTCTTTGTCTACATCTTCTCTAACATTCCTCATTATATTTTCAGTATACAAGTTAAATAAGTAGGGTGACAATATGCACCCCTGACGGACCCCTTGTTTTATGTCAAACCAAGTTGTTGTTTCACCATTTATTCTTACTGCTGCTTGTTGGTCTAAATACAGCAGTGATGTTCTCTAGTTCCACCTTTTTGCTATAGCCATCTCTAACACTGCTGACACCCTCAGCATTCCACTGCATTATTTTAAGTTCTTGCTTTTTGGCTGTTTTCTTCTGTTGTATTTTTTGGCCAGTAGCTCTACTCTCATGTCTCCTGACTCCACAAGACGAACTGAGAGGACCTCCAGTAGCATTGGGTGGACCCTTTCGAGGCAGGGGGCCCGGCACTGCACCTGCCTGGTTAGTCTTCACAGGGCGAGCACCATGTTTGAAAACTGTAGATATAGACATTTCATTAGCGATAATGCGTGTTACCCTGATTTTTGCGATGCGCCTTTTGGCTGGGTAACTCCGACTTCAGCACCTTTCCTTGCTAGGGCAGACTGTGGTCTTGCTCGGACTGCCATGAAGACAGTGTGGCTGGCCTGGCCAAAACTTTGTTTTCCAGCCTCTGGTGGCTGTACTTAAGCCCCTTCTCCATGTCAGATGGTTTGAGACAGTTCCACAAAGACACTCTGACTCTGAGATGAGGAATCTGATGAGTGCTTCAACGATATCCATTCCCCGCCACCTATAGTCTACTGGCTCTGTTTTGTTTACATCATTCTGATAGCCATTGTTGTAAAGACCCATAGGCTTGTCACGTCCTGGATTCATTGGTTTCACACCAGACTTCCCTCATCCCCGCCAGAGATCTCCATGTCCCCATCCGTCCACCAACCTGACATTACATTTTGCAAAAATAACAATTACAATTACAATTAGTGTTGATTGCTACAAGTTTCTGGGCTACAGAGGTAGGTCAGAGTTTTTAAGCAAACAGATCTATGTTCCCTGTCTCACAAACACTATGTTAAGATAAGTGTGCTCTTAACACAGTTGTTCCCAGGGGAAACAGTGATGTTAATTGTATCAAATGTGTTGGAAATCCCATTTTTTCCATTATTTCCCAAAGTTTCTGGTGTTGTACACAATCAAATGCCTTTGAGTAGTCTATAAAGGATAAATATAGATTCACATTAAACTCCCTGCATTTCTCTATTATTAATCTTAGATTGAATATATGATCTCTTGATCCTCTTCCTTGCCTGAAGCCAGCTTGGACCATATTGACTTCTTCTTCTATTTTCTTTCGAAGTCTACCCATTATGATTTTTAACAGAATTTTACTGGCATGACTAATCAGGGCAACAGTTCTGTAGTTGGTGCATAATTTCAGGTTACCCTTTTTTGGCAGTGGTATGAATACAGTTCTTTTCCATTCTTTTGGCCAAATACCTGAATGCCATATCTTTTTACATAGTGCATGATAGATTGTTGCACACTCCTTTCCTCCTGCTTTAATAAATTCAGCGGTTATCTCATCACATCCTGGTGATTTACCATTTTTCAGACTCTTTATTGCCCATAAAACTTCTTCCATTGTCGGCTCGGGTTCTTTCTCCTCCAATAATAATTCACACTGTTGATTTCTGCTTCCACAGTCGGTTGTTTCATACATTCCCTTGCAATATTCCTTCCATCTTTCCAGAATTTCCTCTGTCTCTGTCAAGGTATTCCCCATCTCATCACAAATTACATTTAGCTTAGGTGTGACATTTCTCGTCAATGTCTTCATTTCTTTAAACATTTCACTATCTCTTCCACACCTCTGATGTTCTTCTATTCTTTCACAACAATCTTGTATGTATTGTTTTTTGTCTTTTCTTATGTTTCTTCGTACTTCTTTTGTTAAAGTTTTATATTTATCTTTGTTGTTGTTTGTCACTCTCCATTGCGTCTTCATTTCTCTACATTGTTTTATCAGTTCTAGTGTACCTGCTGTGATCCATCTATTCTTTTGTGTTTTCTTTACTGGAACCATGTCTTTAGCTGTTGTTACTAAGATATCTTTGGCCTGCGTAGCCAATTCATCTGGTGTCATCTCTTCCTGTACAGCCATCAGGATTTCGAAACGGTTCTTCACTTCTATACCGTATTGTTCTGGTATATTTGTAAGGTCAAAGCGGAGTGGTCTTGATCCCATAACTATCTTTTTTATCTTTATCTTCATGTCTGCTATTAATAACTCATGGTCCGTGTCACAATAAGCACTTGGTAAAGTTTTTGCTGATGTTATGCTTGACCTCCACCTTCTCTGCACTAAAATGTAATCTATTTGATTCCTGGTTTTCCCATCAGGTGATGTCCATGTGTAAAGTCTTCTTGGATGTTGTTTAAAAAGTGTGTTAGCGATCATTAGCTCATTTTCCATACAAAACGCCATTAGATTGTCACCAGCCTCATTTCTGTGTCCTATGCTAAATTTCCCTACAACTTGTCCTTCATCTTCTGCTCTTTCTGTATCAATTTTTGCATTAAAATCACCCATTATAAATACAATATCATTTTTCCGTACCTGGTCCATTGTTGTCTGCAGTGTGTTATAAAAATGTTCTACTTCATCTTCTTCTGCTGCTGATGTAGGTGCATATACCTGGATGACTGTTACATTTCTAGGAATGCCCTTAAGTCTGATTGTTAGGATTCTATCACTTACTGGATTGTAGCCTAGTAATGCTTTTGATGTTGATTTGTCCAAATAAAAAGCCACTCCATTCTTTCCTCCTACTTCTCCGCCAGAATATATAAATATATTATCATTCTCGCTCTTAAAGTGTCCTGATCCTTTCCATCGATGTTCGCAGATTCCCAAAATGTGTATCCGCGTTCTTTTCATCTCGTCACCTATTACTTGATATTTTCCCTCATACATACTTCTTACATTCCACGTTCCTACTCTTATTTTTCTTTTTAGTTTGATACAGGGGTTTTCCTTGGTAACACCGTCAGGATTTTGTCCGTCATCACAATTACTAGTACCGACCTCTGCCTCACACTCTTCCCCAGTGTTAAAATTAGATCTATCTGGCCTGGGGGACTCACCACCAGATCTTTTTCCTATTTGACTTTCCATGATTGCTGCTTGGGTTTCTTGGTATGTTTCCAGAAGGTAGTTTACCATTGCTTTCCTTCCGGGCAGTGACTGTACTAGTCAGTGATCGTAGCCATTGTCCCTACATTGAGATCATCTGCCTACCATCATAGAATAGTGACCATAATCAACATTATCTGTCAGCTGCTCTCCCATTCCATCCACCACCTGCTCCCATGGCTTCACGTCACCCTGATCGGGGGGCTATACGGGTACTCCACCTTGCCCAAGTCAGCTGTCACGAACAGAAAATTTTCAGGTGCGAGGACATTTTACATTTAAAACAACAGTAAAATTTATATTTAATGTTTCTTTGAATAAATGCCATGTTTACGCATGCGCGTTAAAACGTTCCCATCATGCCATATTTTTGTCTTTGTTACCTAACATTATGTGATGTATCTTTGTGAAGGTATCACAGAATACATACTATCTTTTTCTTGTTCTCTCTCCCTGGAACCGCGAACATGATGTTCTTTGAAGCTTGTGTGGCGAAGGAAGTGAACCACAAGCGCAATGTCGGATGAGGAGTTGGCTCACAGTGGTCTACAAACTCGGAGTGGAGCTAAAATGAAAGAAGGAGGGGGGGGGATTTTTCGGCAAGGCTCCTCACCGCCTTGGGTGGGGGGTGGTGGTGGGGGGAGAGAACTACATCTATCAGCGCCTCTTTGAGCTGTTACTGCAAGCACCAAAGGGAGAAGTGGAACAGGACACTGGCCAGATATGGTTCGCTGATCTTGGCAAGTGCCACAACTACGAATATCTCACAGTTTATCTTTCGCTCTGAATACACATCAAGGGCCATACTTTCAATATGGGACTCGGTTCTATATTAATGTAAACATGACGTAGGATATCACGGTTTACGATCTTATAACCTGGCAAAGCCAGAAATATATGCGGGCATATCTGCCTCTTCAAGATCATTTTAAAGCTGGATTATGTTCGAGTTTATGCTTTCATACACACACCATGCGCTGTTTAAACAACGAATACACGCTTGTTTAACGCTCTATTAAAACAACCCTTTGTGTCAAAAATGTCTTTGGGATTATGACAGTGGAAGACTAGGTTTTCGGCTGTTATTATTATGTTTATTAGTATTAACTACACGTCCTTTGTTACTAACTACGTCGAGTTTTGTTTTTGCTGTTACTACAGGGTGTCACTGTAACTGTGAGCTTCTGTTCGCTCCATCCTCTGCTGTGAAGACCTTGAGAGACAGACACTGAGAACAGGAGACACAGGGAGGGTTGGAGGGAGACATGGGAAATGGGGAGAGAGAAAGTGAGAGAGGAGAGGGAGACACAGAGAGGGTTGGAGGGAGATATATGGGAAATGGGGAGAGAGAAAATGAGACAGAAGAGGGAGACACAAAGAGGGTTGGAGGGAGATATTATGGGAAATGGGGAGAGAGAAAGTGAGAGAGGAGAGGGAGACACAGAGAGGGTTGGAGGGAGACATTATGGGAAATGGGGAGAGAGAAAGTGAGAGAGGAGAGGGAGACACAGAGAGGGTTGGAGGGAGATATTATGGGAAATGGGGAGAGAGAAAGCGAGAGAGGAGAGGGAGACACAGAGAGGGTTGGAGGGAGATATTATGGGAAATGGGGAGAGAGAAAGCGAGAGAGGAGAGGGAGACACAGGGAGGGTTAGAGGGAGACATTATGGGAAATGGGGAGAGAGAAAGTGAGAGAGGAGAGGGAGACACAGAGAGGGTTGGAGGGAGATATTATGGGAAATGGGGAGAGAGAAAATGAGAGAGGAGAGGGAGACACAGAGAGGGTTGGAGGGAGATATTATGGGAAATGGGGAGAGAGAAAGTGAGAGAGGAGAGGGAGACACAGAGAGGGTTGGAGGGAGACATTATGGGAAATGAGGAGAGAGAAAGTGAGAGAGGAGAGGGAGACACAGAGAGGGTTGGAGGGAGATATTATGGGAAATGGGGAGAGAGAAAGCGAGAGAGGAGGGAGACACAGAGAGGGTTGGAGGGAGATATTATGGGAAATGGGGAGAGAGAAAGTGAGAGAGGAGAGGGAGACACAGAGAGGGTTGGAGGGAGACATTATGGGAAATGAGGAGAGAGAAAGTGAGAGAGGAGAGGGAGACACAGAGAGGGTTGGAGGGAGATATTATGGGAAATGGGGAGAGAGAAAGCGAGAGAGGAGAGGGAGACACAGAGAGGGTTGGAGGGAGATATTATGGGAAATGGGGAGAGAGAAAGCGAGAGAGGAGAGGGAGACACAGGGAGGGTTGGAGGGAGACATTATGGGAAATGGGGAGAGAGAAAGTGAGAGAGGAGAGGGAGACACAGAGAGGGTTGGAGGGAGATATTATGGGAAATGGGGAGAGAAAGTGAGAGAGGAGAGGGAGACAGAGAGGGTTGGAGGGAGATATTATGGGAAATGGGAGAGCCAGCCAATGTAGACCACCACTGATGACGTAGTTTTCTGCAGACATTGAATCAGCGTAGTTTTACAGGGCTGGTCCGAGTTTCTCCGGATGACTTTTCGACTGGCTGCACCACCATGAGGAACACGTCAGTTCTCTGTCCTGGCTTCTGGTTTGGTGAAGAACACCGCTTGGCCAAATCCCAAGCCTGGCTTTACTGAAGCGTGAACTGGGTACAGACTGAAGTACAACAGTCGGACGAACAAAACAGAGAATGACATTGTTTCTTTGATGGCAGTTTAATGACAAGCTAAACTTGTAGTTTTCTGAGTATTTTTTTAAGGAGTTTTGTACGGTGTGAGTCTTCTCTCTTCCATTATACTTTACCTGAAAAAATGTACAGCCATTGGTAATGGAGAAAAACAAACAAACAAACCAACGCACTGGTTTCCAGATAACTCAAGGTTAAAAACTCCAAGCGCACGTACCTGACTGGAACTGATCATCAAGTTTCAGAAGTCTCTTAAGTTCATGTAGGTCATCTGGATGAATGTAGTCTATGGCGCCCTGCCCCAGCATGCTTACCTACGGAACAAGTATAGGTAAGAATAAAAGACATGAGCCAACAAAATTTAAGACATTTGCAGGTAAAGGTGAGATAATGAGGAGTCGTAAGTTTTGGCCCGCATAGTCTAAAAAATACCATTTTTAAAATCTACGTCCCGTACCATTCGCATGTCGTGGCGGGGTGTGAAGTGTTAGTGCCTTCACATTTCTAGGCCACTACAGCGTTTGAGGTAGGATGCCAGTACCTAGCCTTGCTGCCTTTGTTCTCCCAGGTAGAGATTTTTAGGCTGGGTTGACCCCGGTGCTGATAGATCCGAAAAAAAATTCCCCCCGAGTGCGAAATCGACCTAGGGACCTCCTGATCGGCAGGCAAGTGCACTAACCACTATACCACGGCGGCACCACATGGTCTAGTGAGATAAATAGTCTCCTAGCCATGGGAGGATGAGAACATGAACTAACTGCTCCACCAGGAAGGATGTCTTTCACAAATAACAAATAAAGAAAAGAAACCTGGTGAAATAAAGGACACGTACAAGTGTCTTTTATCTAGTGCAAGAATAAAGATAAAAATATTATCCCAGAGGTGATAACGCTTCGAGCATACTTGTCTGGTCTACCTGCAAGTGTGTGCAGCTCTCTCTCTCTCTCTCTCTCCCTCTCTCTGGTTCATGCCAGTCAGGAGTTGGTCGTCACTGATTCCTACAACCATCTATCACTTGTTCTTTCTATAAGATGTGTTTTATACAGTGCTCTGTGCCACTCTTTTAGTTTGTCAAGTATCTTGTTTCTTTGTCTTCCTGTCCCTCCCCCCCCCCCCCCTTACAGTTTTCCTGTTGTCATTAAGTGTTCTAGTTTGTCTCTTCTTAAAACATGTCCTACAAATCTGGACTGTCGTGTTCTGAATTTTGCCATAATTTCTCTCTTTTGTCCAGCCTCGCTTAGAACCCCATCATTTGTTTTCTTGATTGTCCACAGTATTCTCATCTCTCTTCTTAAGAACCACAACTCTGCCGTTTCCAGTAATTTTGAGGGCTCTTTGTTATCGTCCATGCTTCACATCCATATTATAATACGGGTTCGATGTAACACTGAATAACTCTCTTTCGGGTGTTCGTTGACAGAGCTTTATTGTATAGTGCATTTTTCATTTTTGTAAATGCTGACTTGGTGTGGGCTACTCTACTCCTTATTTCGGTCTTGTTTTATTATTGTTTCTAAATACTTGAATTTGTCCACTTGCTTTAACTCTATGCCTTTTACACTGAAGATACATTTTGCTGGTGTTTCTAACATCAGTTATACGGGACTATACACACTTTACGTTTGATCTCCTCTCCTCAGCTTTACGACACACTTATAGGCATATGTAACTTAGTACTCTAAGATAACTGGGAGAAAAATGACACTCGTAACAAGTGTTTAAATGTTACAGAGATATTATCACTCCACTCAGGACAGGTCCGGCGTTCCGATCTCATCTTTCTGGAGGAAGATCTCAGCGTGGTGTGCAAGTACTCCGCAGCTCAAGCGAGAACCGTGATCAATGGAAGCGGCGGTAATGACTGGGCTTAAAATGGCTACGTCAGTCGCTTCGACACTGATACAACCGGTACACACCGGACGTAAACATCAGGTAAAAGGCACAAGAAGAATCTTAAATCAACAAAGAACTGCTGTCATAAGCTGATGTACATTATGAGACATGTTACAGAATTGAACTTGTTAGAAGTGCAAGGAGTTTTATAGAAGTGCAAAGAGTTTTACAGACATACAAAGAGTCTTTCCCCTAACTAATAGTACAGTGGATAATACCGTGAACTCTTAAGATTTCTTCTAACAAAATACTGACCTGTTTATGACCAAGGAGCCGTGAGACATTCCCAGAAATGTAGAGAATCCGTAGCTCCCGGTCAGTGACCAGTAAAAACTTGTCGGAAGTCTCGAGTTTTTTCCAGACTAAAGATGAAAACTTGGGCACGAGAAGCTTACAGTTTCCACTCTTCCCTTTAACTTTCTGGGCAGCTCCACTCCCGGTACAGAACACTGTTTTATCCAGTAATGACCCTGGAAATCTCTCGTCTTCGTAGCAGACATTTGTTAAACGTTTACCTCCCCTTTTCTTACTTCCATATCTACTGAGACCACGCGATTTGTCAGTTGTACTGCAGATAAAGGTTGAGTTGACAGATGACCTACACAATAAATCAAGACTTCCTTTGCTGTTAATGAATTCATCCTGTACACTGCTGAGATTAACATTAGCTGGCTGAGAAGTGGTCCTCATGGAAAGAGTATGAAGTCCCTTGTGAAGGATTTCTTTTTGGTTTTCAGATTGTTGGAACCTGTGGTTGTCAACTTCCATATTATCAACTTCATCGCTGTTATTCATAATTCTTATAGCCACTGCAGGATATCCCATTTCTTTCGCTAGATTTGCATCAAGCAAGCAACCTGCGCATGCCGTATTTGATTCCTTTTCTTGCTCTTTTCCTGAACGCAAATGGAGACCTTGACCTTCTTCACATGTTGAAGACAAAATATTCCCATCTGCCTGCAGGGTTCTACTAGCCTGCCTTTTATCATCTGTGGAAACATATAGAAGGAAAAAACAAACCATTATGACATTTAGATATTCACAGCACATTAATATGCAATTATCTGTAGCTCGTCAAAAATAACGGTAGAAGAAATGAAAATATGATTTTTACTCCAATTTCCTTTTTCCTCTGAAACTTTACCATCCCTGGAGAACAACAACAATTTCCATGAAAAAAAAAAACTCCCCCTAGATTCTGCAAGTGATTATTACAACTGAAAATTGCGTTACAAGTATTTGAACTGTGCTGCCAACAGCTTAAGTCTGGACGATAAAGCAAAATACCTACCAATCTTAACCCCACCCCCACCCCCACCCCATTTCCTCCCGTTCCTCACTGTTACTGTATGAAACAGTGGAGGCTACAATGTAACGGATGGACGAGAAATAACAAACCAGTTTAGAATTTCATATACAGGCGAGTCCTCGAGTTACGAACGAGTTCATGTCCTAAGTCTGTTCGTAAGTCGAATTTGTGGTTACATCGGAACAGTTTGGTAGGGTTCGTAATTAACGTCATTTATACAGTGTATGATTTACAATGTATCTTTCTATGCATAAAAAGAAAACATTTTTTTTAAAACCGACCAACCATTGTAAGTGCGCAATGATTTGCTGCGTGTGGCAAAGTATCCGCTTGCATGTAACTCTAATTGTTAATATAACAGGCTTTACAAGTACATTGCGTAAATCGGACATTCGCAACTCGGGGACTGCCTGCAGTTACACTAACTATATATATATATTCTTCCCGTGCCGTTAAACGTTACATAGGGCTCGCAAAGTAGTTCGCCAATTTTTCCTGTCTTCGGCGAGTCTTTCAACCTCATCAAGGGATTTTATGCCTGTTAATTTGGCCTCTCTTAACAATGTCCTCTTCAGAGTTTCACGTGGTCTGCCTCTTTTTCTTTGGCCTGTTGTGTTCCACTTGATAGCTTGTTTTGGGATTCTCTGATCATTTCTTCCCATCAAGTGACCAACATATGTCCATCTCCATTTCCTGATCACCCATGAGAATGGTTGTTGTTCAGTCATCTGTCTTATCTCTGCACTGTTCTTGAATTCGTTTATATATATATATATATATATATATATATATATATAGAGAGAGAGAGAGAGAGAGAGAGAGAGAAAGAGAGAGAGAAAGAGAGAGAGAGAGCAGAAAGCAGTTTGAGTAGAGTCAAAGTTAAAAAAAAAAAACAGGTCCGAACAATTTAAGTTGTAGAAGCATCAGTTGAAGAAGTGACAAACGAGAATATACTGTGTACTGCAATTAGCCACGTTCAGAATGATAAACATAAGATATTCTTAATGGCTACTAGACCAGTGTTTCTCATTTTGTGTGTTTGTTAGATCAGATCCTGAAACCAATGATAATTCTCAGAGGTCTAAACCCCTTAGAGAGTCCGGAATTTTAAGAAAAGATACATTTATCTGGAAGGTGGTGAAGGGAGGTAATTCTGATGACCTATGGAGTTGTGTAGTCGTTTGTAACGGAGACTTTCCTGCATACATCAGCTCCCTTGCGCTGCATCTCTTGTTGAAATTACATTATAAACCTACAAACGTTTACAGAATACTGAACAATTTGGACTTTTCAACGCAGACCGTCATATGACTCATCGACGACTCCCAGGTTAAAAACTGATGAACTCCTCATGGCTCTTCCACTACTATCAGGTTAGGATACGGTTAACTCCTCGTGGCTCTTCTACGACTATCAGGTTAGGAACCGGTTAACTCCTCGTGGCTCTTCCACTACTATCAGGTTAGGATACGGTTAACTCCTCGTGGCTCTTCTACGACTATCAGGTTAGGAACCGGTTAACTCCTCGTGGCTCTTCTACGACTATCAGGTTAGGATACGGTTAACTCCTCGTGGCTCTTCTACGACTATCAGGTTAGGAACCGGTTAACTCCTCGTGGCTCTTCTACGACTATCAGGTTAGGAACCGGTTAACTCCTCGTGGCTCTTCTACTACTATCAGGTTAGGATCCGGTTAACTCCTCGTGGCTCTTCTACGACTATCAGGTTAGGATACGGTTAACTCCTCGTGGCTCTTCTACGACTATCAGGTTAGGAACCGGTTAACTCCTCGTGGCTCTTCTACGACTATCAGGTTAGGATCCGGTTAACTCCTCGTGGCTCTTCTACGACTATCAGGTTAGGAACCGGTTAACTCCTCGTGGCTCTTCTACGACTATCAGGTTAGGAACCGGTTAACTCCTCGTGGCTCTTCTACGACTATCAGGTTAGGATCCGGTTAACTCCTCGTGGCTCTTCTACTACTATCAGGTTAAGAACCGATGAACTCCTCGTAGCTCTTCTACTACTAACAGGCTAGGAACCGATGAACTCCTCATGGCTCTTCTACTAGGAACCGATGAACTCCTCATAGCTCTTCTACTACTAACAGGTTAGGAACCGATGAATTCCTCATGGCTCTTCTATGACTATCAAGTTAGGAATCGATGAACTCCTTATGGCTCTTCTACAACTATCAGGTTAGGAACCGATGAACTCCTCATGGCTCTTCTACGACTATCGGGTTAGAAACCGATGAATTCCTCATGGCTCTTCTACGACTATCAGGTTAGGAACCGATGAACTCCTCATGGCTCTAATTACGACTATCGGGTTAGAAACCGATGAATTCCTCATGGCTCTTCTACTACTATGGGGCTAGGAACAAACGAATCATCAGGTGACTCTTCGACGATTGTCAGGTAAGGAACCACAAACCCTCACGTGACTCTTCGACGACTGTCAGGTAAGGAACCGACAAACTTCACGTGACTCTTCTACGACTGTCAGATAAGGAACCGACAAACCCTCACGTGACTCTTCGACGACTGTCAGATAAGGAACCGACAAACCCTCATGTGATTCTTCGACGACTGTCAGATAAGGAACCGGACAAACCCTCACGTGACTCTTCGACGACTGTCAGTTTAGGACCAACTCACCAGACCAGGTATTCTCAATTTTTTTTTTACGGCATATCCCCCTCCCCCCACCTCGAAGAGCTGCCAAATATGCCCCCCTATCCTCCGTATCTCCTTTTCTAAAAATCTTCTAAAATTATTATCATTATCATTTTTATTATTTACCTCTACGTGTTCCAAAACTCACAATACCTTGGTTTTACCTTTTACACTTCTGATAGGAGCAGAACAGGTGAAATAAACAAATGCACAAGTTTTAGAACAGCTCCAAGTGCAATGTGAACTTCTCAAAGAAATAAGATGAGGAAAATAATTTACTCTGGTCATATCAAAAGCCATAATAATATTACTGAAGACCATACTAGAAGGAAAGGTGTGGAAGGAAAAAAAGAGCAAGAGGAAGACAGAGATGAAGATGGGAGGATAACATACGAGAACTGATAGGACACAGCCTGGCTGAGTTCACCATCAAGGCGAGGGAGCGAAGGAGCTGGGGATTCATTACCCCCAGCCTTCGTTTTAAAGAAGGAACTTGATGATGATGATGAAAACAAAAATTGTTCCGAGTCCCATGCCTCAACATTTGATTCCTGTAACTTCAGGGAGGTAAAGATATTCCCAGTCCTTCCCCCTCCCCCCACCTCTTAAAACTTCGGGGCATTATGCCATATCATAGAGGCCATATCATAGAGGCCATATCATAGAGGTCATATCATAGAGCCCATATCATAGAGGCCATATCATAGAGCTTTAGAGCAAAATAACAACGTAATAGCATGCCCGGGCGCCAGGTCATTTTGTTTAAAAAAAAATAACAATAATTAAGCAGCTCAACAATAGCCGTAGCTGGGAGTTTCAGAGTTATGCAATAATTAAAGAACAACATGAACGTGACATAGCACGGCACAGTTGCATTAGCAACAGTGCGGGTTACAGGTGTCAGTCTGTTGCATATTTGTTGCGGTGAACGCGCTTCCGCTGTTTGTGAAAGTTAAAATCCTTGTTACCTACAAAAGTTTAATGAGATTTTAATGAGATTTAATAAATCAGTACAGTTTCCGTTCATTATTTTCAGCTCACATTTGGAACGCCGGCACGTTTTATATGTAGACGGTGCATGGACGGTGTGAAGGTCACAAGGTCGTGCGACCTTCACATGATCAATTCTGGCTTGATTTCGTATTTCAGACTTACTTTGCGGCTAGTTCTTGAAGAGTTTCCTCTCTGGCGACAGAAGTGGCGAACTCGCCCGTGAAGAGCCCACCTCGTTCCTCGAAGGCCGTGTGCTGCAAACAGCTTGGCAAACGAAGCAGCGACGGACGTTGTTAATGTCCTGGTGGAGAACGGGCCTGGCATTATTGGTTCACTGGAGAAGCATATATTTTTACCCAGAGAAGAGGGTGGTGGCAAGACTGGTCAGCTATCATCGTGCTCACGTTTGCCCCTCACACGTAAATGGCGTGATCTGGTGGTGGGTGAGTGCTTGTGCCATGCTGTAAGTAGTGACAGCTCAACAATGTATAACAACATCCAAACAAACGGGCACTTCTCGCTGACTTTGATCGCGACTCAGGAACGACTTCTGCATTGAAGAACAGGTCCAAGCATAAGTCAAGCTCCAAGATTCCATATATATACTTCATCTTTAATCACTTTGTGGACACTCGTGTAGAAGGGTAAAAACGTTGCAAAACTTCCACACGACCATCCTCCAGCTTCCACACAGCTATCTAAAAATTCGGCCAAAACCCCTTCCGGCGACCAATTTCAACAACAATTCAGTCATATGATCAAATGATCAACGTTCAAATCGTCACTTGTTTAAACGTGTGTTGTTAGTAAGGTCAGAGCAGCCACGTCACACCTTGTAACCCAAATACTGCTTTAATCGTCATGCATCAAAACATCACTGTCATCGTTTTACACATTAGCTCTATGCCATATATTTCACATTAGCAACAATAAGACCAATATGGTTTTCCATACATGTCGTTGTTTTTAAATAACTTATCCCCCTTCTGCTGCAAAATGAAGATCATCAAGAACATCGGTACCGTCAGTGCAAACGTATTTTCTCCGTAGGAAGATAACTCTTAGCAAAGTCATCAAAAGAATATACAACAAGCCATCACCATAAACAACTGACAATATCAGCAGCTACAGCGCTCAAGAAGCTGCCAAAACATTAAAACATCAGACTTGGAGCACGTGTACAAAAACAAGTTATAACTTAAACCAGGATAAGACAGACAGCCTCGTGACGCCCTCTGTCATTTCAGTGGCTACCCGTATCTCTTGAATTTATGCTTTATGGCTACATGCTAGATTTGGTGATGACTGAAATTCTTCTTCTTCTCTTTTATCTTCTTCTTCTTCTCCTTATTCTTCTTCTTCTACGTCTTCTTCTTATTCTTCCTCCTCCTCCTCCTCACAATCATCATCATCTCATCATCATTTGTCTTCTTCTTCTTCTATTCTTCCTCTTCCTTCTCATCATCACCATTATCATCTTCTTCTCCCTCTTCGTTTTCTTTTCTTCTTCCTCATCGTCATCTTTTTCATTATCATCATCACCATCTTTGTCATCATCATCATCATCATCATCATCTTATTCTTCTTCTTTACCGTTTCCTTTTTTTCCTTCTTCAGTTTATTATTGACTATAAACAAAGTTACTGCGACATATCCGCTACTTCCCCTTCCCTGCCCCATATGGTGCATACATTACAAAACATCCGTTGTCTATTGCGACATACCATAACTGACGTACCGAGAAGTTTTGGCCGGTTCTGGCTTTCCGAAAATAGCCGATTCGGAAGCGTGCAGTGTGTAGCTGAGATTGGTCAGTGGTCATTTTTTTCGTTGGAGGCGATGGCCGGGTAGCATGTTGTTTTGGGGGGAGCCGTTATCCTGGAATAACTGGGTTTGTAGTTGTTGAAGTGTTCTGACATTCTGATGCGAGAAAGCGATTTTTCTTTGGTATGATCCCAAAATCCGAACCAACCTCATGTAGTGCAAGTCTTTTCTTTGTAAGATGTTGTAAATATACATTTGTGTGAGCTGTTGTAAGTATACATTTGTGTGAGCTGTTGTAAGTATACATTTGTGTGAGCTGTTGTAAGTATACATTTGTGTGAGCTGTTGTAGGTATACATTTGTGTGAGCTGTTGTAAGTATACATTTGTGTGAGCTGTTGTAAGTATACATTTGTGTGAGCTGTTGTAAGTATACATTTGTGTGAGCTGTTGTAAGTATACATTTGTGTGAGCTGTTGTAGGTATACATTTGTGTGAGCTGTTGTAAGTATACATTTGTGTGAGCTGTTGTAAATATACATTTGTGTGAGCTGTTGTAAGTATACATATATATATATATATATTGTGAGTTAGTGTGAAGTTTTTATTTTAAAGTTTCGTTGTGTAGTCACTAGAACTGTCTCGCGCTTTAGTTAAGTGGTAAATGTTCATAGTTAACAAAGTGCTAGTGGCAAGAGGGTGGATATGTAATTAACAAGTCACTGCGCAATTTGTGTGTGCCATTTTTTAATGCAATGAAATGCATACTTTTCTTTGACGTGCTTCCTGAAAACTAATATGAAATAATGAATTTTTAAAATTTACTTTGTGTCGAGCTTACAAGAAGTGAGTTGTCACAGTGAGCTCATAAAATTCTGATGTGCCATTTGTGTTTTTGCCGTTGTGATTGTCCGTCCATCCATCCATCCATCCATCCATCCATCCATCCATCCATCCATCCATCCATCCATCCATCCACCCACCCACCCACCCACCCACCCACCCACCCACCCACCTATCTATCTATCTATCTATCTATCTATCTATCTATCTATCTATCTATCTATCTACATCATCATCATCATCGACTGGCGTTGCCTATTATGTTTCTCCAGGATACACGATCCTTCATGCAAGCCATCAGCTCAGTTGGTGCTCTCCTCTCACACCATCCCGTCAGACTGTCCAGTATCATTTTTCTTGGTCTTCCTCTTGATCTTCTTCCTTCTATTTTTCCTGTTGTTTAATATTTTCAATGCCCCCTCTTCTCATTGCATGTCCTATGAAAGTACATTATCTCTCTCTTATCTTTTTGACAAGATTTTTTTGTTTCTCCAGCTCTTCTCATACATTCTTCATTAGTTATTTTTGTTGTCCAGGGGATTCGCAACATTCTTCTAATAAACCATATTTCTGCTGCTTCCAATGATTTTTGTGCAGACCTGCCTATTGTCCATGATTCACTTCCATATAACAAGATAGGTTCAATATAGCATTTTAGGACTCGTTTTCTAACATTCATTGATAAGGATGTGTTGGCAAATATGTTTCTCATTCTCTGAAATGCAGTCTTTGTTTGGCCTATTCTGTTCCCAATTTCTGTTCTGCATATATATATATATATATATATATATATATATATATATATGTGTGTGTGTTAATGATTCTTAAGCATCATAGTAGTCGTCCATGAGTAAGGGTAAATACGTTTTATAACTAACTGTTGTGTGAAGTGCAGTAATGAAGTTATTTGAGTGTTCTAGCAGAAGATTTAGATGTTTTCTTCCGTTATAGAGCATTGTGTCGTGCAAGAGAGTGTTTGTCTTAGTTAACAACTTGCACGAGTTATTTGCAGCTTCGAGCGACCTTGAGTTGATTGTTGCTAGGAATGGCCCGTGTGAATGTTTCACGACGTAGCGTTTGTAAAATGTGAATGTTTCACGACGTAGCGTTTGTAAAATGTGAATGTTTCATGACGTAGCGTTTGTAAAATGTGAATGTTTCACGACGTAGCGTTTGTAAAATGTGAATGTTTCACGATGTAGTGTTTGTAAAATGTGAATGTTTCACGATGTAGTGTTTGTAAAATGTGAATGTTTCACAATGTAGTGTTTGTAAAATGCGAATGCTTCACGATGTAGTGTTTGTAAAATGGGGCACAAGAGTAATGATGACTGTGATCTCATGATGTAGTTCTTGAATTTTGAGTACTTCTTTGTTACATGTCTTCTTCTTCTTCATTCGCTTCTACCATCAAGATCGCCCCGTGATCCTTCTGAATTTACTCCTATGGTTCTCGCGATAGTCTCATTTATGATGGAGTCTCAGAGCATTGTGGGGCTTAGGCCTAAATTCTACGTGTTTTATAAGTTTTATTTTGTCCGTGCACTGGTTTTGGTTATCACCCAGTCGTGGTCGTGTCATGTGACTGTCTGGTTTTCGTTCATAGAGATAACCACTTATTTTTCCAGTATCAAATATTATAGTCTGGTTGCTTCTTATTTTTGTCTCCCTATGTAATGTTAGTCATGTCCAGCGTTACACGATCCACGAAAGGAAAAAAAAACCAAACAGTTAACCAGGTAGTTTGCTGCGACGTAAATATCACAAGAAAAGTCTGGACTTGGGGAAAAGATTGCGGGCGCTGTTTTACTTTCCATTTGGGATGATTTGTATACAACAAGTTGGGGGCGGGGGGGGGGGGAGCAGGTGAAAGTCAACCCGGGCACCTTAAGAATTATATAAAAAAAAAAAAATAAACAGTCATAACATTCAGATATAAACATTTTATAATACGATGTTAATATGGAAGTCGCAGTTCTTAGTCCAATCTTGGCTTTCGACAAATGTGCGCGAGCACATACAAGAATGTCATCTTGGGGCGTTCATAAACTGCAGTGGTTTTCAACTTGAGGCCCTAGGGGCAAGTCTAAATTCTGAAATTATTATTATTATTATTATGTATATAGCAAAGAAATCTGGGAAGGTAAAGCGGCCAGGCGTGATACTGACCACATCACACTTTCTTGTGCCGACGGTCATGGAAAATATGGAGCTAACACTGTATTCCAAAATATGCCTTAATGGCGTGGAAACCGGAATTGTACCTTTAACTGTTACCTTTTACACACAGCAAAGAACTGAAGCGTATTTGTTATTAACATACGAATGCTATTTGAAAGATTTTTTTCGTGTAATGTCACGTAGCAGATGAGTGTATGGGGAAAATTATCATTCTCTTGAAGGGGTCCACAACCTGAAAAAGGTGAGAACCCCTGATATACGATATCTTTGTATTTCTTTGACTTGTGAAAGCTAGGCACACAAAGGTGATGTATCTCTCAACATTCAGACATTGCTGGACGTTATCTCTCTCTCTCTCTCTCTCTCTTGCCCCATCGCGTCCATGACACAAGGGAAAGGTACTTCCACTTCTGTCGGTCCTTCGCTGTTTCCTTGGCTATACCGGTTGACATGTTGACTTGTTGACTTGTCAAACGGGAAACGAGGCTTGCACACAGTAAAGTGAGATGACACGTTTGTGACTGGCCTAGAAAAAAATATTAGACGAAGAATTTTAGACGTGAGAAAAACAAACAAAAAACAAAAAAAGGCCGTTGACCGTGACTCTAGTCTGACTAGCATCTGCCCAACTGCGACTGGACAGTAAAATCTGATAGAAAACGGGGCCACCAGACAGCGGCGGTGCCAGTATCAACAGAGGGGCTCGTCTGTTTGCTGAAGTTATAATATTCAAAGCGGGGCCGTATATATCTACTGTACTCATGAAATGCTCGTGATGATAGTGTTGAACCATGGCCACTTCAACTGTACAACACAAAGGAAAATCCAGATCGGTAACACAAAAATGGAAGATAATAAATAACAAAGAAATATACACTCTCTGCTTACGTATAACGGCCATTATGAGAATCAATAGACTGAGGTGGCTGGAGCAATTTAGAAAGAAAGAAGGAAGATAGATAAACAAAGATAGTCTACACAAACGTGATGAAAGGGAATAGACCAAGAGGTAGACCTCGACAACGACGGCGAGACAACTTAGAAGAAGATATACGGCTCTTGGGAATCGACAACTGACAAGAACAGAGACACGTCTTGTCGGCAGCGTTGAGCCTCACGGGTTCGGAAAGCTGTTGAGATTCAGCACCTGTCAGAAGAAGAAGAAGACGACGACGACATTCCAGGTCAGTAAACTAAAGCCAGTCGCATTCTTCTGTCAATGTCTTTTATTTTCAGCCATCTTGGTACGTTCCATATACCTAGTCCACACTTTCAATCCCAGTTCTGGCCGGTGCAATTCAACACATTTTTGGTCCTCAGACGAAGCAATTACAGACATTTTTAAAGGTTTAGATAGTTGATGGACCATCCTTACTGCACATCATACGATTAGTGCATAAGTGCTCCGACCACACCTTCAACATTTCCACCAGTGTTTGGCGGCTGATGATACCAGTTCTGTGCTGATTAACCAGTCTTCTTAGCTTCTCACTGTAGCGCTCTTGTCTGGCCACTTCACGTTTGACGTTATGTCCCAGCAATCTGTTCACGGCCGCAGATTCAGAACTGTTGCTGGAATCGGTGGATTCGACCAGCTTCTCTGAGCGTATCCAGGTTATCAGCCCGGTCCATTGCCTGTCTACCCTCCACTGTAGCCATGCCAGCAAGTATGTCCTCTCTTTCTTTACCTATCACCCCCAGCATTACCTGGCACAAAAATGAAACAGAATTGTATCAACCGTGATCTTCTCAGTGACTCTAACTAGTGCTTTCGCACCCAACCCAACTCAAATCTTCCTGAGCACATTCATTGAGTCGCTGAGAATACATGCCTGGGTGAAGGTCCTTGTCTCCAGGCATGCCATTGCCTTGGTTACTGCCATGACCTCTATAGTCGGGCCACTTCAAAGGTTTAGACACGGACATCTTCCTAGAACACAAATCAAAACATCTGACTTCTAACCGTGTCAATTTCATTCTTACAGCACTGATATAGTTCTGCAGAAAAAACCCTAACAGAACTAATATAGTTCTACAGAAAACACCCTAACAGAACTAATATAGTTCTACAGAAAACACCCTAACAGAACTAATATAGTTCTACAGAAAACACCCTAACAGAACTAATATAGTTCTACAGAAAACACCCTAGCAGAATTGATATAGTCCTACAGAAAACATCCTAACAGAACTGATATACTTGTAGCTCTGCAGAATATATTCAGAGGAAGCATAGCTGAAAAATGTCGTGCACACTTTCATTTGATGAGCTAAATAATAAAGTGTGACAGTTTCATTTTCAATAAAAAATAACAATATATTGTCTAACACGTAATGCGAGCTAGAATTTCATGGCATCTCCCGATATTATTAATTCATAATTATAGCACATCTAGTCTCGTGGGGAAGTTGTGAGCTTATAGCATCTTTTCTCAGATAGCGTTCTCTAGAGTCTCCCGGAGAGGCTGCAGCTTAAAAAAACCCATGTCCATAAATGTATCCGAAACTTGTACCCTGCTCCTCCAGGTTGGGGGTTGGAGCACTGGGCAAACGACCCCATCTCAGTCAGAAAGATTAATGATACAGAGATTTATAAAGGAAGAAAGTCAGAATCCTTCTACGTAAATAAGAACTGGTTTAAAACAAGGTGATACATTATCTCCATTACTATTCAACCTAGCACTAGAAAAAGTAATCAGAAAAAGTGAAAGAAGAAAGTACGAGTACATGAGAATGAGCTAAAATACTAGGATACGCTGACGACATCGACCTGGTGCGGGGAAACTGCAAGAATTCATCAATACCTGCATACATCTGGGAAGTGGGCTTGACCATTAACCAAGATGAGACAGAGTACATGAAGATATCAAGAGATTAGAGGCAGAATGATCCAGATTATATAAATGATCATTAGGAAATCAGAAAGATACAAATGTCTAGGCACAACCTTCAATAGAAGCAGCATAGTAAGCGAGAATATTAAAAGCATAGTACATATATAGAATAAATATACTTCGTCTAACAACAACTGTTAAAATCCAAAATTTTGTCCCAAAACACCAAAATAACAATCTCATCATTCATTTGCATGTCCCTTGCGGAACTTTGCCTCCCTAACAGCATTCCTGTAGTCTTCTCGGTTGTGAGCAAGATGGCCTGCTGCTGATGCATCCATTTCCAGATCATCAACGATGTCTTGCAGCCATCTTCACTTTGGTCTTCCTCTCTTTCTTTTTCCCATTATGTACCCTTCCAAGACGGTCTTCTCTAAATTATCACGACGTTTAACGCGTCCAAATTATTTAAGTTTTCTCTATTTAATCCTCTTTACTAGCCAACCTTCTTCGCTCAGGATACCAAAATTATCCCAAGACTCCGTCGGAGCAAAAAAGTTATGAAAAGCTTAACTCAGTTAAAATCACTTGTAGAGATGGCAGTCTTGGATATATGTTGTCACGTGAAGAGCTTTTCAAGTGTGACATATTCAGCTTCGGTAATTTTGAGAAGATGTGTAGATTTATCAGCCGCTCCAAGTCTTAGCGCTATTTTATTCTATAGATTGTTGTTCGCGATGCGACCTGCAGTGTATCTCCTCAAGACTCGATGGTTTCTGTGGATTTTCATGTGGTTTTGAGTTAAAAGCTCTTGACAGCCCGTGTCAAAGTTAAGAACTCGACCATCATCTGCAGATGTTCCCATGACTTGAAGTTCGATGTAGATGTTTGCCCAAGTCATTAAATAATAGCAGTTTTAGAGTGCTTTGTGTTATCTCTCTCTCTCTCTCTTTCTCTTTTTCTCTATCTCACTCTCTCTTTCTCTCTCTCTCACACTCTCTCATTCTTTCTCTCTCTCTCTCTCTCTTTCTCTCACTGTTTCTTCTCTCTTTCTC
Source organism: Achatina immaculata (assembly GCA_009760885.1). Lineage (NCBI taxonomy): Eukaryota > Metazoa > Mollusca > Gastropoda > Stylommatophora > Achatinidae > Lissachatina > Lissachatina immaculata. The sequence goes on from CM019718.1 coordinate 25,754,730, forward strand.
TCTCTGTTTCTTTCTCTCTCTCTCTCTCTCTCTCTTTCTCTATCTCACTCTCTCTTTCTCTCTCTCACACACACTCTCATTCTTTTTCTCTCTCTCTCTGTTTCTCTCTCTTTCTCTCTATTTCTCTCTCTCTTCCTCTCCCAATCTTTTTTCCCATTTTATACATTTTGGTATCACAGCTTTACTGCAGTGGCTCCGTCTATAGTTATATGCTCACACACTAATTATTGTGTGCCCTTATCACTAATGCTATGACTATTTTCAGTTAGTTCTGATGCCCCTTGCCTCTTTATTTTCCTTTTCTGCCCTACTGGATTTACTCACTGCCTCCAAGCTGGGGGGGGGGGGGCAATCACCCCACTCTGGGAGTCACTGACTTAGACGAAGAATTACAGGGGAAATAACTATGGATGAGAATTGCGTTTCAATGTTAGTTTTTCAATTTTCAGGTGAAATTTTCAGGTTATTTTCATGAAGTGACTTCTTCATTTTCACCTTTTTTTAAAAAGTCTGTCTTTGTCTATGTGTGTGTGGTTTTTTTTTCACCTCACAATGTAAAAAAAAAACAACTTTTATACAGGTGGAAAGTGGCTGGAAACTTCCACCTAGATGGTGGTTTCAATGCAACATGGAGCAGACTTCGGCCTCTTTTTCGTTGTTACTTGCTGTTAACAATGTTACAGGCCCAGCCATATTTTTTCCCCGCTTCTAAACAATCTGAAATTCACACATTCCTTCTTCCTAAAGGAGCTATCTATTTATCTGTCTGTCTGTTTGTCTGTTTGTCTGGCTATGTCTCTCGCCGTCACTCTGACTGGAATGTCAGAAAAACTCCATTGAAAATGTATGTGTGTATGTACATGTGCGTGTGAGCCATCTTGTTAGATCAGTTACCTCTTATGTAGTAATATCCTATATTTGTGAATGTAATATTTTCATCTTACATGTTTTTGTGTACACATAAACATTTATATAGTCATGCAATTTTGTACATCTTATTAAATCGAGTTTGTGGGAAGCATGAAAGATGGAATGATAAAGTGCAGAATGTAAGACGGGCCTGCGCGCCCAATTCTTCACCCTTTTAAAATAATGATCATTCATTCATTCATTCCACCCCTCTCTCCCTCACCCTCTCTCTCTCTCTCTCTCTCTCTCCCTCTCTTTATGCAGGCTCCCTCTATAACACTGACTCTCAACATTTTTCACACTCCTGAAGCTAATGATTCTAGGCTGTCCTCTCTTCTCTCTTCCACTTTCCCGCCTCCTGCTTCCGAATATTCGCATCTTAAGAAGATATGTGCCTGGGCTCTCGTATGATGGTATGAAGATGAAAACACCCTTAAGTGATAGTATAAAGGTTAAAAAAAAACTCTTAAGTGGTGGTATACAAATAAAAAGCACTTTTAATTGATGGTATAAAGATAAAAAAACATCCTTGCGTGATGGTATTAAAAAAACACTCTTAAGTGATGGCATAAAGATTAAAAACACTCTTACCGCTGTTGGCGATATTCTTCAGCTGCCGTGTGTGGAGCGGTGCTCCTCCCGGCCAATGAAGAAAGGTGCAAATGGGGTTGCCGCGCAGCACCACTGCGGAAAAGGTGGTAGAAAGGATAAAGCGAAGCAAACAGTCAAATCATGGCACCTCTGGTCTGGAGGTCGGCCACGTCCTGAGTGCAGTCATATCGGGTGAAATGCATGAACCGGCTTGTCCTAGAGATTAAGACACTGCTGGCGAGACTCTTCGAATGCCGCGCGTGGAATGAAGCTCCTCCCGGTTAAGGAAGAAAATGCGGAAAAGAAATAAAGGTTGCTGTGCGGCGCCGACGTGAAAAAGTGGTGGAAAAGATAATGTGAAATTTAATCGGTATGTCCAGTAGTATCATTGCGAGAGCTACACATACCACGGCGCCTCTGCTCTAGAGGCCGGCCATGTCCGAAATACACCTACACTGGCGAAATATGCCTAAACCGGCACACACCAGGGTTGGAACTTGATGGCTAGACATGTCATGCCACCTCCGCTCTAGAGGTCGGTCACGTCCCAAACACACCCGTACTGGGATAATATGCCTAAACCGGCTCAACCCTGGGGTGGAAGTCACTAGTGGCGAGGATTCGTCCTCCTGGACAAAAGCTCCATCCTGGTCACAACTAGAAAGGGTAGCGGCCACGACCACAAAATGCTGAAGTCGGAGACACTGGACCAGGGCAGTCTAGATAGGCAACCACCTCTCACCCGACGGGGATGTTTGCGTATCCTAACCATGCTGAGGTTTTCCGGTGAGAAAGTCCAACTTTGGACTGGATGGGCAACCAACTCTCACCCGGCGGTGATACACGGGTATCTCAAAACACGTCGAGGTTTTCCGGTGAGAAGGTCCAACTCTGGCCTGGGTGGGCTACCACCTCTCACCCAGCGGGGATGCACTGATATCCTAAACACGTCGAGGTCTTCTGGTGAGAAAGTCCAACTCTAGACCAAACTGGTGCAACGAAAACCACGGTATCACGCAATCCGCTTCAGAGACTCACCAAGAATACAGGCTAAAGCACTGCGATACTCTGAACCCCTTGTGGTCCTCGTGTGGGATCTCGTGTGGTCCTTTCGGGGCCACACAGGAGACCACGGGACCTAACGAGGACCACAGGCGTAAATTCAGTAGGATCACAGTGCGGTCTTGGTGGTAGAAGCGAACGAAGAAGAAGAAGACGACGAAAAAACACTCTTAGGTGATGTTATAAAGATAAAAACACTCTTAAATGATGGTATAAAGATAGAAACACTCTTAAGTGATATTATGACGATAAAAACACTCTTGCGTGACGGTAAAAAACACTCTTAAGTGATGGTCGGTCAATCAATCAATCACATGCCGTGTAGCGTAGGCGATCATTTCTCTCCACAATTCCCCGTCTTTAGACTTGATTATGAGATCCACCGGTGACTTTCTTCCTAGCCAAACTGACAGCCCATCCAGTAACTTCTCTTTCTACTCTCTCTCTCTCTCTCTCTCTCTCTCTCTCTCTGTCTTCCTCTGTCTCTTCTTCCCTCAGTTTTTCAGTTACCACAATGTGTTCCAATTTTCCTTTTATCAGAAAATTGTCCTACAAATCTCGCTTGTCTGCCTCTGATCTTTGTTGTAATTTAAGTGATGGTATAAAGATTTTTTTAAAAGTACTCTTAAGTGTTGATATAAAGATGAACCAGTTCTTTCTTTTATTTGTGGCCTTGGCTCCTAGGCACTTTTCCGCTGTGTTATTTATAATGGTTTTTTTTAAAATATTTTACCATCTGTCATCAATGCTTTTATTTTCTTCATTCTCTCTTGTGTTTATCTTATGGTTTAGCTCTTTTTTTCCTGAATTTTCTTTCATTCCTTCTCTTTTCAAAGCATCTCTATTTATTTGTGAGCTTTTATATAATTTACTATAAAAATATTTCTTCAGTCTGAATTTTAGTTTAGCTGCCACAAGATAGTGGTCGGTGCTGCATTCAGCCCACCCACCCCTCTGTAACTTCTGATCTGAAATAAGTTTGTTGTGTGTTTGGTATCAATTAAAACATGGTCTATCTAGTTGCCTGTTAGTTTATCAGGGGATTTCCATGTTTGTTTATGGATGTTCTTATTTTGAAAACTTGTGCTACTTATTCTCATTACATAAGCTTCTGCCATATTTATTAGTCTCCATCCATTATCATTAGATGTTTCATGCAGACTTTCTTTTCCTGTGATGTGTGTGTGTGACTCCTCCTTTCCTATCTTTGCACTGAAATCTCCTAGTATTATCAATATCTCATGTTACTGGGTCTTCTCTATTACTCTCCCTAATGAGGTGTAAAATTCTTTTTGACTTCATCCTCTGTATCGTCTGTTGGCTGCATGCACATTAATCATAATTTTCTTTGTTCTCTTGGCACGGAGGCTGCTGATTCTTTCATTAGTGGCACTGAGGCCCATCATCATTTCGGTCTTGTATGGTAGGATAAAGCTAAAATACTTCTGTGTTATGCTAAAGATAAAACATGCTCTTGTTGGTATATAAAATACTCTTTTGTGATGTCTAAGGATAGAAATGATCTTGTATACTGTATAAAGATATTTTTTTTAAAAAGCTATTGTTTGATGTATAAAGACAAAAAGATCCTTGTGCGATATATAAAGATAAAAATAATCGTAAAATTTACACTTCTTACCCTCCCCCACCCCCACAAAACCCCAGAATGACTAACTACCCATCTGAATGGCTTTGTTTTCAACGCTGGGTTCAAGAAGCAGGTTTCCAGCTACACGGAACGCCACATCCACAACAGACCTCGAATACACCCACCAGACTCCTCCGAGAAGCCAACGAGGGCACAAATGATAGATCACTTATGGTTAACTTCTCCGTATACCTACCACAGAAAAAAAAACCGTAGATGTTTATGACAATAGCAGGGAGAACAAAAAGATGCATACAATGTTCGGAAATCTATTCTCGGCACCTTGCTCCAGCGTTTTCTGTGCACACGTTGTCAATATGTTTTGCTACCCCCCCCCCCCCCAAACCACAAAAATAGGCAAGAAGACCTCTAATGCCACAGTTGAGAATACGAAACGTTGAATAGATGTCATTCAAGATTACGTTACGATCTGCATGAAATGTTTTCTGTTACACAATGGCTCCTGATAATCGAGAATGCAGTGTCTTTTATACGCTTTGTTTTTTTTCCAACAAAAACAAACTTTGCGGGGTCGGTTTTCCAATAGCGCTTTATAAAGTGGAATGAATTCAGTCAAATCCTTCACGTCACGCTAGCCATGTCGCAAGAGAGGTTGCTGCTTATCTTCAAGTCGTTTACTTGAAGTGGCATTCCACTATTGGAAAGCTATCAATCTTAGATACAACTCTCTCTCTCTCTCTCACTCTCTCTCTCTCTCTCTCTCTCTCTCTCTCTCTCTCCGACTAGTAATATCCTATGAATATAGAGTGGCTGCAGTAATTCCTTTAGCGCCAGTAATTTGTTCAGTAATTTGCTCAGCAATTTGGCTGTAAGTAATGAGTGACAGTGTGAGAAGTGCTGTGTGACTCTTGTGTTCAAGTTACTTCACGCCGATGATGATGTGAATAATAAGTTAAACGGAAATGTTTTATCACTGTCACTTTTACCCATGTTCCTTATAAAACGCTGTGTGCCTTATGGGTTAAACTATGCTTGAATTAAACCATGTTCCTTCTAAGCTGTGCGGTCGCGCGCGCGTGGACACAGACACTTAAAAAAGGAAACTGTTGTTTTTATTTCTCAGTTTTACTGAGGTTACTCTGTGCTACAGTAGCGCTGATGAAAATATGAATATTATAGCACTGCATGAGTTTATTTCCTTGATTTCTTTGGATTTTTTTTTTTTTTGTCAGTGAGAACATTAAATTACGCTCTGTACTATAATGTTACGACACACTATCACGCTATCAATGCACAAAATTTTGTTTATATGTGAATTCGAATTCAAAATTTTGGGGCACAAACGGCAAGACTTTAGAGGACACATGGACAGCAGGAAGATCTAGTGGAAAATGAGAGATAAGGAAGCATTAGTGGGTATCAGGACAAAGTGAGGGGAAAAGTTTTTTGTGAAGGGAGAGAAGCGATAAGGACACAGCCTAGGAGACACAGGGACGGCAGCCCGAAAGGTCTAGGAACAACTGTATTAAAGTGTTGTTGAATGTTTACAATAGAGTTAAAGCTGAGAGATGATAGATGGTAAGCGTGGTGCATAATTCTTCATTCTTTTAAAAGTAAAATTCGTTCATCTATCTGTCTGTTATATAACTAAATTGATGACAACTGACAAAACAAACAAGGCAACTGAAATATGTATCAATGAGGAAAAACTGGAAGAAGTGGAGAGTTTTGATTATCTTGGATCACTACTAACTATTAATGGAGATACAATGAGGGAAATTAAAAGGAGGACATCTATCGCTCTTCAGAAAGTAAAACAACTAAAGAATCTGTGGAGAGGTGCAGACAGAACCACAAAAATAAGATTTTTAAGGGCATGCATCTTTCCCATCGCAACATATGCCTGTGAGACCTGGACACTTAACAAAACAGCTGAGAAACACATAAATGCCTTTGAATGTAAATGCTACAGAAGAGTTCTCCAAATATCGTAGACACAAAAAAGAACAAATATATCTATACTACAAGAGCTTAATATTGAAGAAGGCTGGCTAGTAAAGAGGATTAAAGAGAGAAAACTTAAATATTTTGGACACATTAAACGCCATGATAATTTAGAGAAGACCGTATTGGAAGGATACATAATGGGAAAAAGAAAAAGAGGAAGACCAAAACGAAGATGGCTGCAAGACATCGTTGACGATCTGGAAATGAATGCAACAGCAGCAGGCCATCTTGCTCACAACCGAGAGGCCTACAGGAGTGCTGTTTGAGAGGCAAAGTTCCGCAAGGGACATGCAAATGAATGAATGAATGAATCTGTCTGTCTGTCTGTCTGTCTGTCTAGACAGACCCATCTAATCCCAAAAAAGTTTACCAGTTTGCTAAAATTAAACACTTTCTTGACACAGGCACTAGAAAAATATACTACATATCACAAATATCACTTGGACTACTGTCCTACAGTCTGGGGTGACATGGGGTGGATGCCAGACTACTTTTCCACAGTCTGGGCGTGGGTGCCCCATGTCAAACATGAAAGAAATTAGTGATAAAGCTTATAGACAACAGACACGTAGCACATGTTACAAGTAAGAGCAAACATCTTGACATTCTAGCCCTCAAGAAGAGATTTATATTCAACGGAGCCAAGTTAATTCATAAAATTCTTTCACACAATGCTCCACCCTATTTGTGATCATTTTTCAGATCCAACTAAAAACACAGTCAACGCTTAAGCAGCAATTGCATTCTTCCAGAACCGAGGTTTGACATGTTTTAAAAAAGGTTTCTCTTACTCAGCTGCCCACCTTTGGAATACCCTACCAATTCATGTAAAACTTATAAGTAATATTCATTCTTATAACTTCAAACTTTGTTAATATATGTTTGAGACGGACTGTATGCCTCTCTAATATATATTTGTGTTTGTGCATACTTTATATACATGTATGAAAAGGAGGAGGTATGTATATGTGTGTACATATATATTTGTATATACATATGTATGTATTTATGTATGTATGCATGTATGTATGTATGTGTGTTTGTATTTATGTATGTAATGTGTGTATGTATGTATGTTTGTTCATATATATGTATATATGCACATGTCTTTATGTATATACATATGAATGTATGTGTGTATATGTATATGTATGGATGTGTTTGTTTATATGTGGTATATGTGTGTGAATATATGTATTAATTATGTATTTGCTTATATGAAAAATATAGGTGTATGTACCATAAATGTCGAAATTAGTTTAATCTAAAGTATGGTTTGATTGTTGTATTTATTATAGTGATGGTCTATAAATTTGTTAGTTTATAATGAATGTGAGAATTTAATTAAGTTTATTTCATGTAGTTACATAAAGAAGAATATGGAGTGTATAGAAAGAAAGAGCTTATTAATGATTTACTTATTTTTTTTTTCATTTTTCATGCACATTATGCTCAATAACAAATGCATATCTGTGACTGAATGGAAGTTGTATTATGAAGGTCAGAATGGTAGACGGGCATGAGTGCCCAATTCTTAACCCTTTGAAAATAAAGTCTGTTCGTTCGTTCGTTCGTTCGTTCTCTCTCTCTCTCTCTCTCTCTCTCTCTCTCTCTCTCTCTCTCTCTCGGCAGACTGCAGATCAGCTCAAAGAACTTAAAATTCTACTCCTCGGATACAGAATCATTGTAACAAAGTTAAATTTATTCATAAAATTGTCGAACAATACTCAGCCATACTTGTGGCCACTATTTACTTCTAATACTAAACATCATCATCATCATCATCGCCTTTCACTCCCTTGAGAGCATAGGCCACGGATGAAGGCTCTTCAGTCATCCCTGTTCTTGGAATTATTCTCTGCTTTCTTCCATGTGTGTCCCTTGTCTCTGAGCACTGTCATACTTTCTCTTCTCCAAGTAAGTCTAGGTCTTCCTCGTTTTCTAGTTCTTTGAAGATTCCACGTCAGTACCTGTCTTGCTATGCTGGTGTCGGGTTTCCTCAGAGTCTGGCCAATCCACTTCCACTTCCTAGACATGATTGGTAGGTTCATAAGTTCTTGTCATGCCCTTTTCCAGACCTCCTAGTTTCTGATTTTGTCCTGCCACTTAATCCTCCTCAAGCAGTAGTTCATGAATGTTTGTATCCTCTGTTGTATTGTCTTGATCATAATCCATGTCTGCAAACCATATACCAGGACAGTCTTTACGTTTGTACTGAAAAGCCTAAGTTTGGTTCTTGTTTTGATAACACTAAACATAGCCAACGTTTAAACGTCTGACACTAAACACGGCCAAGGTTTAAACATCTGACACTAAACATAGCCAACGTTTAAACGTCTGATACTAAACATAGTCAACGTTTAAACGTCTGACACTAAACACGGCCAAGGTTTAAACGTCTAACACTAAATATAGCCAACGTTTAAGAAACTGTCTTTTTATCCTAAACCCAGGCTTGATCTGTACAAGAAAAGCTTTGCATACTCTGCCTTACAACTCTGGAACTCTCTTCTCTACCATTTAAAATCCACTAGTAATACTTCATCCTTTAACTCAAAACTTTCTCAATATTTACTTGCTTGTAACTATACACCTCCACAGAATATCTAATAGCGTCTCATCAAATGATTCGCCAGCCACCGAATTCTGTTCTAAAAGAAAATAGTTCTAGATGTAGTTTTTTTTTAGAAATTATCTTAATAGATGTAAAAGAATGTGGTGTTAGAGGAACTGCAATGAAAATGTATTTATATCTGTGTGTGCGTGTATGCGCGTTTGCTATCTTGTTACATTAGTTACCTCTTATTTAGTTCATTATCTTATATATGTGAATCCAGTAGTTTCATTCTGCATTCTTAGACAGGGTCCTCCACCACCCCCCTTCCCATGTAATTTGTATATTTGTATTAAATCGAATGTATGACAAGAATGTAAGATGAGTGATGAGGGGCAGGATGTAAGACCGGCCTGTGTGCCCTACTCTTCATTCTCTCTCTCTCTCTCTCTCTCTCTCTCTCTCATTATCAAGGTTGCATCGCAAATATCATTGTGTCTGTAGTTCCATGCAATCTTAGAAGCCATCAAAAACATTTCTATCTGCCTGATCGCCACTACAAATGTCTATGGCTCCAAGTTTTTATGCTGATTGCATCACGTATTTACATTCCACATATTGTTCGTTTTTTCCCTGCTTGCTGATGGATTCATTTCATTCATCAACAGCACAGATGCAGGGGTAGGGGTTCCCTCACTCTATAGTGAACTGCCTTCATATGAACTGGTTTGATTTGTAGATCTACTGCTAGTGCTCTGTAGTCAAAAGAGCGAGAAATTGACAACCTGACACTAGAGATAAGAAACTGAGGTAGGACAGCTGAAAGAAGGGAACCCTCATTTATGATTTAAACCGCAGACAAAGTTGTTTCGTGGTATAAAATGAACTAGAGGCTGAAGTCAAATATCTGGATCTTTCGTTTTCAGAAAAGTTTAGAAAGATTTCATGAGGAGTTTTAAGATTATGTATACTATGTAGTAAATCTGTATAATTAATGCCCCTATTAAAAAAAAAATAATATTTTAGCAACAATTTTGTATGTAAATAAAGTACCTAATTTTTTTTTACTTTGATCTTCAAAACCCTAAATCAGCAAACTTAGTCTCTTGGATCAACGATTTGCATACTAGAAAGAAATCACTGCCCGTTTTCGCAATCAGCGACCCATAGCTGACATGCTGGAGTCAGGGTTAGCGACCCATAGCTGACGTGCTGGCGTCAGGGTTAGCGACTCATAGCTGACGTGCTGGCGTCAGGGTTAGCGACCCATAGCTGACGTGCTGGCTTCAGGGTTAGCGACCCATAGCTGACGTGCTGGCGTCAGGGTTAGCGACCCATAGCTGACGTGCTGGTGTCAGGGTTAGCGACCCATAGCTGACATGCTGGCGTCAGGGACGGCGAACCATAGCTAACTAAGATGGCGAACCATAGCTAACTAAGACCCTATCCATCTTTCCTTTGGTGCTTCCAGTAGCAGGCCTAGCCTGGCTAACGGAGCAGGTATCGTCATGGTTCCCACGGTGATGGAGTCTGCTAAGAAGTACTACACGCCGCCTGCACTCATGACCCGCTCCCAAGCCAACACGATGCTATGTCGCTGCATCTTCACGGCATCGGCTGCAAAGAACTTCAGCAATTCCGGGGAGATTGAATAAGAAAAAATTTATCTGTAGGAGAGTCTGTTACTCATGGACTCTGTTACAAAGTACAGAATGTGAGCTAATCCTTTGGGATTGTGTGTAGGGCATACGAGGTTTCAGTTTTGGAGTGCACTACTGATAGATAGGGACGATGTGTATGACTCACATAACTTCGGTAATTAATATAACGCTAACCCACTGGGACAGTCCTGCGTATGTGATTTTTTTTTTTAGTTTCTAACCAAACGGGACGGCGTGTATGGCTCAGGATATTTTTAGTTCTTAGTTCTACACTGATTCACTGAGACAGTGCATACGGCTAGAAGCGTCATTAAATGAGCAGTTGTAGGGGAATATGGCCTGGTCTGTGACGTGCGTCCACGTGTTAGTTAAATAACTAAGATCACAGTTCTTGTACTCTGGACAAGTCCACAGAAGAAAGAAAGAAAGAAACAAACAAAGAAAGAAACAAAGAATAGGTGCTTCCTTCTCCACCTCCTCAACGACGGACTTCGATTTCCCGGGACAAAAATTCCGAACAGTAGAATTTCCACAATGCCACAGGTTCCCCCAAATCCGGCAGAACACAAGGGACGCCCGCAGTTTGTTTAGTCTAGTGCGTTTATTTTTGTATATATTGCACTAATTACATTGTTTATAGTAATGTATAAGCATGTTTATAGTAATGTATAGTAATGTATATGACTTGGTTACATTAATCATGGTTAGTATGGGGTACTACACAACTGTGAGAGATAAGAGAAATGATGACTCCGATAAAACTGGTTCTAGTAGTAAAGTAGATAATGTGGGGTGAGTGGAAGTTATGGTTAAGTTTTTACGAAAGGATAGAAAGAGTGAGAAATGTGAGCACAAACAAGAATGGCGAAAAGTAAGACGTGCACGTATAAATGAAGAACATACAACAAACCAATATTTCGCCAAACATCTTTTTCAAGGATCACATACAGAAACAACGCAATAGATAAAAACACGAAAAATAATTGAAAAATTAGCTTTTTTCAGTACCAATATTGTGCATATTTTTTTAAAACAATGATGATACACAAAAGAGGAGCTAGGTGTTTAATTTTTCATCTGTTTTTCGTGTTTCCATCTGTTGTGTTGTTTTTGTATGTGATCCTTGCAAAAATGCGTTTGCCGAAATATTGGTTTGTTGTATGTTCTTCACTTATATGTGCTCATCTTACTCTCTTCCATTCTTGTTTCTGTCCACTTTCCTCACTCTTTCTATTTTTTTTTGTAAACTCTCTCTCTCTCTCTCTCTCTCTCCTTTAGTTCTGTATAACTACACATTTCCTGAAATATTCATCTGCAATATTCTGACTGAAAAATTGTTTTCGGACAATCCTTTCCTCCTCCCCCCAAATTAGTCCAAGAAACAGTATTCTAATTTGGTCATTGTTGGATCGAAACCACTGAACTATCGGGTATCGGAGCAGTTTCATTTTTCATTCTCCCTAGGAATAAAAGACATCTGCTAATCTCTCTCTCTCTCTCTCTCTCTCTCTCTCTCTCTCTCTGAACCTTAAGTGCACATGGGGCTTCCGCAAAGGTTTTAAACAAATGCCTGTCCTTTGCCTTTTTTTTCTGCTCTTGCCCAGGTAAGCCCTCTATTGCTCAACATCCTCTGTGTTATTCTTCTCCATGTCTCTTTTGGTCTACCCTTACTTCTGTTCCCCTGTGGTGTCCATCTTAGTGCTGGTTTTGGTAGTGAGTTGTCTGCTAATAGAGGTATGTAAATGCAAATAGGCCCGGGGAGTGGGGGGGGGGGGAGTATACGTATGTATCTGCAGCCTCTCATCCCAAGTTTTACAGGAGAAGTAAACTGCAGACCGACCCAGACAAAGTGGCAGGAGACGGCCAGGCTACTCAGCCAGTTCCGACATAATTTGTGCCGGGCTGTCAAAATGGCTACAGTGTTATATATCCTACAGGATCCAATATCTACCTCCATTTTTCTTTTTTCCCCAGATTTATTGCTTCCTAAGACTGGAGTCGACGTTAAATCGATGCTGGTTACACCAGAAAACTATGAAAACATCCAGGCGGAGATACCACTTTACACCTTACAAGACAATTTTATTTACATGAGCAGCCACTCTCTTTAGTTAAATCTCATATTTTATTCTTCCTCTCTCTCTCTCTCACTCTCTCTCTCTCCTCTCTCGTCTTTTATCTAATTTTAACTCTGACGTTTAATATACCTGAAAATGATTTGGCTTAATATACATGACAACGATTTGGCTTAATATACATGACAATGATTTGGCTTAATATACATGAAAATGATCTGGCTTAATATACCTGAAAATGATTTGGCTTAATATACATGAAAATGATTTGGCTTAATATACATGAAAATGATTTGGCTTAATATACATGAAAATGATTTGGCTTAATATACTTGGAAATAATTTGGTTTAATATGTCTATGGGTGATTTGGCTCAGTATGCCCGAGGATGCTTTGGTTCAGTATACCTGGATAAACTTGGTTTAAATTATCTGAAAATGGCTTGGTTTATTATACCTGGAAATGATCTGGTTTATTATACCTGGAAATGATCTCATTTAATATATCCGAAAATTACTTGATTAATAAACCTGGATATGATTTGGCTTAATATACATGGAAATGATTTGGTATAATACATCTGGAAATGATTCGATTTAATGTACCTGGAAATGATTTGGTTTATTATACCTTGAAATCATTTGGTTTAATATCTTGGAACTGATTTGGTTTAACATACCTGGAATGTATTTGGTGTAATACACCTGTAAAAGATTTGATTTGTTTTACCCGAAAATGATTTGGTTTAACATACGTGGAATTTATTTGGTGTAATATACCTGTAATATACCGTATTGGAAGATACATAATGGGAAAAAGAAAAAGAGGAAGACCAAGACGAAGATGGCTGCAAGACATCGTTGACGATCTGCAAATGGATGCAACAGCAGCAGGCCATCTTGCTCACAACCGAGAGGCCTACAGGAGTGCTGTTTGGGAGGCAAAGTTCCGCAAGGGACATGCAAATGAATGAATGATACCTCGAAATCATTTGGTTTAGTGCAAGGTGTGTCTGGTAAGTAATGAGATTTATTTCATTCAGACAACCAGTAGGGCCAAGGGACAGATTCTCCGGGCTGAAGGTTAGTGGAGAATGCTAGGTAAAGGGTCGATATCTCGTCATTTGACTCTGAGCTTTTACAGAGTGTGGATCGCTTGCGAAGTGGACAGCTGTTCAAGCGTCGCGTAATGGTCAAAAGGGAGGTCGAGCAGTGATAATGTTGCATGTCAAACTCGAAAATCCTCCACCGAGACGCTTGCTATGATACAGAAAGCCTACAGGAAGGATGCTTTATCGAAAGTGATAACCGGTTTCGAAACGTGGGTTTTTGGGTACGATTCGGAGACGAAAAGATAGAGATCTGAGTGGGACACTACCGAGTCTCCTCGGCCAAAAAAGGCTCGAATGTGCAAATCGAAGATGAAATCGATGCTCATTGTCTTTTTTTCACTCCAAAGGTGTTGTCTATAAGGAGTTTCTACCACCCTGACATATGGTCAACACAGCATTTTACGTGGAAGTGCTTAAACTGCTGAAGAACAGAGTCGCGAGCGTCCGCACGGAGACTGAAAACACCTGGGTTATTCATCACGACAACCGTGGCAACGCTGTGCCAACCTCCCTACAGCCCAGACTTGGCCCCAGCTGACTTCTTTTTTGTTTCTCCGGCTCAAATCAAGCTTGAAATGCCACTGTTTTGGAACTGTTAATGTCATGCAAGCTGCTGTGAGAGAGTGCTTTGAAGGAGATCCCTGTCCAAGACTTCCACACGAGCTACGTATGCAGAACCGCTGGCAACGGTGTATGGATGCTCAAGGATGTTAGTTCGAGGAATTATAAATATATGTAAGTATATCTTGAACAAATCGAATTTTATGGAATCAGTCTCATTACTTACTGGACACACCTTGTATACCTTGAAATCATTTTTTTAATGTACCGGGAAACGATTTTGTTTAATATAAACTGGAAACCATTTGGTTTGATATACCCGGAAATGATTTTCACGCAAGTGTCTAGTAATCTCTCAACAAGATTCCAGCCATGAATAGACAGCATTTCCTTGTAACATGTTTGCCCAACCTCACTGCGCCCCAAAGCAGAATCCCGGGGGATCAGAAGTATGATCGGGAGACGATAATAGGACAAATGTTTTTTTTAATGGTTTAATTAATTTTTGGGGGTACCCTGTTATACCACGGAGGAACCTAGGGGATATGGTGTTACTGTCCATATTGTCCTTGACCCTATCGGCACAGTAGAGATTGTGCTGGTCAGCATCACGACTGGCCGCCTTACGTTCCCTAGCTCCAGAAGAAACCGAGTACCAATTTCCACAGCTGGGTGACCGGGGCAGATTCGAACCACCGGGCTTCGGTCATGAGTGACTAGTGCACTGACCACTCCGCCACTCTGGAGTCTAAATTAACAAGTTACAAAAATTATAGGATTTTAGGGAAATCCCACTGTTTGATGTATCCCAACCTAAAAATGAAAATAATAACAGACACGACTGCTTCAGTCCCTTGAAATAAATATGACTGAATTTCAGTTTTTAACTCTTTACACTCAAGCATTAATTCCCCATCCTCTTTCAAAACAACTTTTGATGACAAATTTTGATAAAAATATTAATTCAAAATAAGTTACACTGTAACTAAAAAATTATGGGTTCGGTGACAAATGTGCTGCTTTTCGTTTTATTTAGACTTCGTCTAAATACTGCTCTGCGCATTGATTCACAGAGGCTTGCGAAGGTCTAGCAATACTGCCAGTGTTACACTGGAGTGAAAGAGTTAAAAATAGTTTTCTTGTGTCGTAGTTCACGTACCACTGTTGGTTTATTGTTACATTATACAAGGAAAGGTTGGGAACCACTGTTCTAAATTTGTAGAGGCAGTTCCCCAACACAGGTTCTACGGGTTCATTTTTCCATCAGAAGCAAGTTCTACCACTGGGAAGAAAAGCAGAACAGAACCAAGCTCTATCAGTGAGAAGAAGGGCAGAACAGAAGTAAGCTCTATCACTGGGAAGAAGGGCAGAACAGAAGTAAGCTCTATCACTGGGAAGAAGGGCAGAACAGAACCAAGCTCTATCACTGGGAAGAAGGGCAGAACAGAACCAAGCTCTATCACTGAGAAGAAGGGCAGAACAGAAGTAAGCTCCATCACTGAGAAGAAGGGCAGAACAGAAGTAAGCTCCATCACTGAGAAGAAGGGCAGAACAGAACCAAGCTCTATCACTGAGAAGAAGGGCAGAACAGAAGTAAGCTCCATCACTGAGAAGAAGGGCAGAACAGAAGTAAGCTCTATCACTGGGAAGAAAGGCAGAACAGAAGTAAGCTCTATCACTGGGGAGAAGGGCAGAACAGAAGTAAGCTCTATCACTGGGAAGAAAGGCAGAACAGAAGTAAGCTCTATCACTGGGGAGAAGGGCAGAACAGAAGTAAGCCCTATCACTGGGGAGAAGGGCAGAACAGAACCAAGCTCTATCACTGGGAAGAAGGGCAGAACAGAACCAAGCTCTATCACTGAGAAGAAGGGCAGAACAGAAGTAAGCTCTATCACTGGGAAGAAGGGCAGAACAGAAGTAAGCTCTATCACTGGGAAGAAGGGCAGAACAGAAGTAAGCTCTATCACTGGGAAGAAGGGCAGAACAGAAGTAAGCTCTATCACTGGGAAGAAGGGCAGAACAGAAGTAAGCTCTATCACTGGGAAGAAGGGCAGAACAGAAGTAAGCTCTATCACTGGGAAGAAGGGCAGAACAGAAGTAAGAGGGACAGCGCACTTACTCGGACCAGGAAACCAGAGCTGGTCACGATCATGTTCACTTCTTCTTCTCCTTATTCTTCCTTCAGCTTCAAATGCATGGGCCTACCGAAAGAAGAGACAGATTGTCTCCATGAATGCACCGTCAGCAGGGATTCTTCTTGTATGCTCCACTGTTTTTCATCCATGGGGGGGGGGGGGGGGGGGAGAGAGAGAGAGAGAAATTGGCAGACTCAGGCTGTTAAGTCTTACATGGGCAAGAAAAGCCCAGGGGGGCGCGTCTCTTCAGACTGTCCTTACGTGGTCGTGATACACCGTGTCCATCAGCCCGGACTAAAGCTTGCAACCCACTGCCCACCCAACATCGCGCTTGGGTTTCAGAATATGATGGCACCAGCTGACAATAATTCCAGACCACAGTTACAGGGACATTCTCTCCCTCCCTCTCTCTCTCTCTTTCTCTCTCTCTCTCTCTCTCTCTCTCTAGTCCATGCCAGTCAGACCGTTGATCGCCACCAATTTCCTCAACCATTTATCCTTTGCCCTTTCTGTAAGATGTCTGTTGAACCGTGCTCCATGCCACTCTTTTACTCCGTCAAGTATCTTGTTTCTTTGACTTCCTCTGTCCCTTTGTCCCTCCAGTTTTTCTGTGGTGACTAGATGTTCCAGTTTGCCTCTTCTCAAAACGTGTCCTTCAGATATGGACTATCGTGTTCTGAATTTTGTCACAATTTCTCTCTTCTGCCCAGTCTCGATAAGAATTCTCTTCATTTGTTTTCTTGGCTGTCCATGGTATTCTCATCGTTCTTCTTAGGAACCACATCTTCTCTACTTCCAGCAGCTTTTGAGTGCTCCTGGTTACTGCCCCTGCTTCTACAACAACTATAAAAACAATAACAAAATAAATAACGGTTACCTGGAAAAGAGACGCTGCGTGCGTGGCAACGAGATATAGGGACCAGTTCCCGGTCTGTGAGTAACGGCGATGTCCTTCCGTCATTTTCGTCACTGACATCAGAATCTGTTAACAAATAAAATGAAATAGGTGCTACAGTGGATAAAAACCATGTATATGGAACGATGAGACAGTGACTATATTGCTTGATTTTTCAGGATGGGTAGGTACTGTTCTTGATTATTCGTAATACGAGATAGAAAGGTTTCAATTAAAGTTTTGTTTTTAAGAAAATCTTTTTTCTTTCTTTCTTTCTTTCTTTTATCACATTCATTCCTTAATTCATTTATCATTACTTTTTTCCACCTCCACAGACATTAATTTTTTTTTTAAACCTCAAAAATATATCCACTAATATTTCCAAAAGGAATTTTATTTTTTAGAAAACATCAAAAAGAAACAGAAAAGTTAACATTGACTAACCAAAGAGTTACTAAAGCTTTTAACACACCGCTTAACCAAAGAGTTAATAAAACTTTTAACACATCGCTTAACCAAAGAGTTAATAAAACTTTTAACACACCGCTTAACCAAAGAGTTGATAAAACTTTTAACACACCGCTTAACCAAAGAGTTAATAAAGCTTTTAACACACCGCTTAACCAAAAAGTTAATAAAGCTTTTAACACACCGCTTAACCAAAGAGTTAATAAAACTTTTAACACACTGCTTAACCAAAGAGTTAATAAAACTTTTAACACACCGCTTCGTTAAACTGAGGGTATCTCGTTACTGTTTCGGGGGAGATAACAAACTGTCATGAGTTTCTCTGTGATAATTTCCGCGCATTTTGGCTTTAATTCAGAATAATGGAGAAGGATAATGAAGCCAAGTCCTGCTATAGAGAAGATATCAAGAGAGAGAAAAAGGAAAAGGTATTGTAAGTGGGGGGTGGGGGAGGGGGTTGCTCTAAATGCTATGATATTTTAATCTTCTAAGTGGTCGTGGATTAAACAGAGAAAACTTAAATATTTTGGATACATTAAACATCATGATAATCGAGAGAAAACCGTCTTGGAATGGTGGTCAAGTTTTGTGAACTCGCTTCTCGGCCTTTTGGCTAAGATCAAAGTGTAGTTCTGCGCTCTGTAGAATGTACACTTTGTTATTTTGGAACCAACGAGGTGTTTGAGGCCGCCCTGCACATTGACTGCCAGGGGTAAGGTCCGCATCTCGTTACGGGTGGGCCCGATTTGCAGTACTACCGGGTCACGGCCTGTTGTTTTCGTTGTCTAAAAAAAAAATGAGAAAAAGAAAGAAAAGGAAGACCAAGGCGAAGATGGCTGCAAGACATCGTTGATGATCTGCAAATGGATGCATCAGCAGCAGGGCATCTTGCTCACAACCGAGAGGCCTACAGGAGTGCTGTTAGGGAGGCAAAGTTCCGCACGGAACATGCAAATGAATGAAGTGGTCATGAAAGAGTTAATCCGTGTTACATCGAACCTGTAATGTTTATATGAATGTGAATCATGAACAGTAACCAAGAGCAGTTAGAAACTACTGGCAGAGAAGGAGATGTGGTTCATAAGAAGAATGATGAGAACACCACGGACAGCCAAGGAGACACATAAATAAGTTCTAAGTGAGGCAGGGCACAAGAAATTATGGCAAAATTCAGAAGACGAATCCCCAGACTTATAGGACACGTTTTGAAAAGAGGCAGATTGGAACATCTAGTGATGACAGGAAAACTGGAGGAAAAAAATGAACAGAGGAAGATAAAGAAACAAGATACTTGACAGAGTAAAAGAGTGACACAGGACACAGTCCAACACACATCTTGTAGAAAGAGCAAAGGATAGATGACAAACCAGATGGCATGAACCAGACAGATAGACAGACAGACAGACAGAGCGGTCATGACGATAGTGATACATTGAAAAAAAAACAATGAATCACCAGGAATAAAACATTTTTCTGAGAGATAAAAAACAATGTGAAAAAAAAGAAATGAAAACAAGTAATATTTAAGCTGAATGAAAAAAAAACTTCTCCAAGGACAAAGGTTTTTCAAAAACACAAGCGAATGGAAGCCAGAAAATGGAAGATGCACGAATTCCATTCATCTACTAAACTTTCATGTGTGTATATTTATCAAGTGGTAAAACACCTGACAGGGTTTCTCTACAGGTAAAGGTGAACTTTAAACAAAAAAGAACGTGCATTCTCTTTAAAGAACTATGTTCATATGCAGTCAGCTAAGTGGCTTCTGCTTTTTTTTTACGCGCGCATGCTTTCGCTAGAGTTTGTGATAAGGCCAGAGAATGTATTCTTACATTGATCAGAATCTAAGAACATTTTTCGAGGAAAAATCATTAAAGAAAAAAAAGGGGGCGGCAATTAAGTCAACCCAAACCAAATATATTTGTTTTTGGTTATTCATTATCCGTGATCAACAGCTCTCCCAAGCTATCGATCTCATGGCACGTTTATGGCTTTCCTATTTGTTTCACTCTGCTTTTATGTAGACTGAGTGCTAGGGTAGTGCGGCACTTAGTGCTCTTGTCTTTTATGGCGAGTTGCCTGCCCTCAGTCACCATCTAAATGTAGAAATTGGTTACTTGGGTCCTCTCTCTCGAAGCTGGGGAAGTAGAAGCAGACAGACGTGGGTGTGGACGATACACGCCTGGATCGAGGTGTGTATTACCTTGACCGAAGCGTCATCGTCCACGTGATTTGGTTGCTGGTTTCGGTGGGTGGGGGGGGGGGGTTGAGGAAGGAGGGGGAATATATACTGAAACATTGGCTTGCATCAGATTAGATCGAGGCTATTTCCGGTGTCTTCGTTGTGCTTATATTATTGTGCGTGCTTAGTATATTCTTCCGAGCCCACCTCATGTGGTGTAGACTATGCAGTTGTGAATTAACCTGTGTTGTAGGGTTCTTGTATTTACGTATAGAGATTGAAATTCTGTGTATGATTTCAGAGTACTTTATCGGTATATTGGATGGGGAACATGTATGATTCGTTTATTATGCTTTTCATGTAGAATAATCGTGTGCTGCAGAAGCACAGTTATATGGAGATGTGTCACGGCAGCGATAGCTGAGGTGGGGGGGGGGGGGGGGGGGGGAGGAATAAGTGCTACTGCACATTATTTTTGTAATGAAGCCTACATGGAGGGCCAAGAGAGCCTGGGACCTCAGGTCTATCAAGTTTCAAGTACACAACGTGAGAAGTCAGTATCCTATGATATCACGCTTAATTACCCTGCATTGCACTGACATTGTTCATCCAATTGTTTTTCTGTTATTGATGATCGCTTGGAGTATTTTCCATTGCACTGATCTCGTTCATCAAGTTGTTCGCCCATTATGATGGCACGTGTCTTGATGTCATGTTGATTGTCAGTGTCAGTTGTATGTGCTGTTGTGGCGTACAGCGAGATTAAAATGCTGTGTCCTGTAATTTCAGACTTGGTGAATTGTGCTTTATGTCAATGTATTGTGTATTGATAGAATGTTTGAGGATTTAAGTAAAATGAGCATACAATATACCAAGGAGGGGAGAACCTGGGTTGTGGGTCCAGTGGGGGGAGTTAGATTGACCTCGAGTACTGAAGTACACGCCAAAGGAAATGTTGGTCTGTAAACGATCTTGGGAAATTATTTCTTCCACTAATTATAAATCTAACTTGCACCAAACAAGTTTTACATGGTGCTGACCAAATCACCTTCTAAGTGTGCCATCTGCCCCAGGCGATTATAGGTACAGACACCATGTCCTCCAAGTGCGCTTTATGGTTCCGGTGGAGCTGTCTTCGTTTTTGCTTTGATCTGAACTATTCAGAGCTGTATGTGTTTTTATCTTTATCTGGAAAAATCAGAGCTGTGTCTTTTTTTAAATCTCTACCTGGACTAATCAGAGCTGTGTCTATTTTTACTTTTATCTTGAAAAAATCGAGCTGTGTCTGTTTTTATCTTTATCTGGAACAAATCAGAGCTGTGTCTGTTTTTACCTTTATCTAGACTAATCTTTTCTTCCCCCTCCCCCTTTATAACATTTAAACCCGTGTGTGCCATAGTGCACTCGTCCTGCAGGAAAACAGTCTTCTCAGATTCTTAACATCATCATCATCATCATCATCATCATCGCCTTTCACTCACTTAAGAGCATAGGCCACAAATAAAGGCTCTCCAGTCATCTTTGTTCTTGGAATTATTCTCTGCTTCCTTCCATGTGTATCCCTTGTCTCTGAGCACTGTCATAATTTCTCTTCTCCAAATATGACTTAAGTCTTTTTCGTTTTCTGTTTGCTTGAGAATTCCATGTCAGTGCCAGTCTTTCTATGCTAGTGTTGGGTTTCCTCAATGTGTGGCCAATCCACCTCCATTTCCTAGACATGATTTGTAGGTTCGTGGGTTCTTGTTCTGCCCTTTCCCAGATCTCCTCGTTTATGATCTTGTCTTCCCATTTAATGTTTAAAATCCTCCTCAACCAGTAGTTCATGAATGTTTATATCCCCTGTTGTATTGTCTTGGTCATAACCCATGTCTCCGAACCATATAGCAGGACAGTCTTTACGTTTGTACTGAAAAGCCAAGTTTGGTTCTTGCTTCGATGTTCTTTGATGACCATATTTTGTTAAATTGGTTAAATGCTGTTCTTGTCTTGGTTATTCTAGATTTAATATCCTTTTCCGTTCCCTAGTATCCACTATGGTGCCTAAATATGTCACATACAAAGTCGGTATAAATGTTTAACTTTTATATTACAACTGGGTTCAATGAATCGTGACGGGAATTGGTCAGTATCCAACCTCCTTCATAGAAAAAGCTACCTTTGATAGGGGTACGTTAGTCCTACATGCCGTGGTCCTTTCATTCTACCCCAAAATAACTGAGAACCTGTAGCCAAAGTAGCGAAGATCTTAATTATAGGACATACGTCGTGTAGGACAGTGAGTAGACTACAGTGACCTGAGTGGACCAAAGAAGCAGTGGCAACAGGACTTTCATCTCTTTACCTGAAAATAGATACTATCCCCCTTCTTGAAAATTACGTTATGTGGCCATTTCTGCCAGAGGTACCGCCCCTGGTTGAAGTTTTATCATGATCTCTCATGATCTGAAATCTTTATTTCCTCCCCTACAGTGTGAACTACCACGACAGAACTCGCTGATATTAAAACTTTTCGGTTGTTCTAACAATAATGTGGACTTGCCATGAAAACGGAAAGGATAAATACAATAAAAGACGCCTTTAGGGAGGGGATTTGGCGGGAGGTTATAATAAAAGTGGAGGTCTTCAAAAAGTGTCAGACCTAACAGCAACGGTATTCATACTTGTATTATACATGCATCAAACACCTTCTATATAGTTGTCATAGTTTTATCAAAGATGCAGCAAACACCTTCTATATAGTTGTCATATCTTTTATCACAATTCTATATTGGGTTTTACTTTATCCTGGGTAAAACAGATTTGTTATTCACGTATATCGTTTTTTATACTTTCAGTGCACAAAAAAGGCTTACATAAATGGAGACAGCCTAAGAGGTAGCCCAAGACAAGGGTGTCATGACAACCTGAAAGAAGATCTACGAACCCGCGTTGTAGAAAACTGGCAGGAGAAGACTATGAACAGAGAGGAATGGAGACAATTTTTCCTGCAGAAATGAGCTGCAATGGTTCGGAAAGCTGAATGAACGAATAATTTCAATGCGGATAACTTCTGCCCATCATACGAACAAAAACAATCAACAAATACTTCTAAACAATTACTAGTCCTCTATTCTAGCTCCAGCACCTTCACAGTGGAGGACTTGATTCAAATCAGTTCCAACAAATGGAACTTGTCTATATCGCCCGTGCACTGAAATCAGAAAATGAGATGGCTTCCAGAACAAGAGAACAAGAGAACAAGAGACGTGGTTTAGAGCACAGCAGACTGGAAAAGTATTATTGGAGCTAACAGAAATTGGGAGCTCTATTTATGGTTACAAATTACGGGCGACAACCCCGCTTATCCTTTATATGAAGTGGAATTTCTTTGCTTGACGTGCAGATTTCTCAAGGGTTATTTTTTTTTTACCACAGCCCCATCCTGGGTTATCTTTTTTTACCACAGCACAATCCTGGGTTATTTTTTTTACCATAACACCATCCTGGGTTATTTTTTTACCATAGTACCATCCTGTGTTCTTTTAACCATAGAACCATCCTGGTTTATTTTTTTTAACAATAGCACCATCCTGGGTTATTTTTTACCATAGAACCATCCTGGTTTATTTTTTACCATAGCACCATCCTGGGTTATTTTTTACCATAGAACCATCCTGGGTTATTTTTTACCATAGAACCATCCTGGTTTATTTTTTACCATAGCACCATCCTGGGTTATTTTTTACCATAGCACCATCCTGGGTTATTTTTTACCATAGCACCATCCTGGGTTATTTTTTACCATAGCACCATCCTGGGTTATTTTTTACCATAGCACCATCCTGGGTTATTTTTTACCATAGCACCATCCTGGGTTTTTTAACCATAGCACCATCCTGGGTTATTTTTTTACCATAGCACTATCCTGGGTTATTTTTTACCATAGAACCATCCTGGTTTTTTTTACCATAGCACCATCCTGGGTTATTTTTTTACCATAGAACCATTCTGGGTTTTTTTACCATAGCACCATCCTGGGTTATTTTTTACCATAGCATCGTCCTGTGTTTTTTAACCATAGCACCATCCTGGGTTATTTTTTTACCATAGCACTATTCTGGGTTATTTTTTTTTACCATAGAACCTTCTTGGGTTATTTTTACCGTAGCACCATCCTTGGTTTGTTTGGTTTTTTTTTTACCATACCACCATTCTGGGTTAGAGTATTTGGTAACTGTATTAGTCCAGAGTGCTATACTGACGTTTTATATTTGTAGGTAGATCTGTGTAGGCTGAAGAATTGTGTCAAGGTGCAGTAAGAACAGCAGTAAGGACAACAGTAAGGATAGCAGTAAAGACAGGAGTAAGGACAGTAGTAAGGACAGCACGGATTGGTTCAGAGTAACAACGGGAGGCTGGTAGGGCTGAGTATTGTCGCTAATATTATTTATAATCTACATGGACAAAATAACGAAAGAAGCAAACTCAAACCTACAAGAACCCAATGAGTTCATGTTTGCATTACAAACAATCGCTCGAGAAGCTGACAAGATCAAGTGAACAACCTCCATCACAGGTGTAAACATTATGATAAGGAAATCAACATTGCCAAAACAGAGACCATGAAAGTCAGCAGGAGTCCAGGCTCGCTGAACATCTTATATCAAAGACAACAAAAAAGTTAAAGAATTCAAGTATCTTGGTTGTATGTTTACAGAAGACAGGAGGCACTGATAGAGAAATAGATGTTAGAATACAAAAAGCTAATGCTATCACATACCAGCTATCCCCGCTGCTTTCTCAACCTAACATACCAGCTATCCCCGCTGCTTTCTCACCCTGACATACCAGCTATCATCGGTACTTTCTCACCCTAACATACCAGCTATCCCCGCTGCTTGTTAACCCTAACATACCAGCTATCCCTACTACTTTCTCATCCTAACATACCAGCTGTCCCTACTACTTTCTCACCCTAACATACCAGCTATCCCTACTACTTTCTCATCCTAACATACCAGCTATCCCTACTACTTTCTCATCCTAACATACCAGCTATCCCTACTACTTTCTCATCCTAACATACCAGCTATCCCTACTACTTTCTCACCCTAACATACCTGCATTACCTTTTTACCCTAATATACCAGCTATCCCCACTACTTTCTCACCCTAACATACCAACTATCCCCACTACTTTCTCACCCTAACATACCAGCTATCCCCATTACTTTCTCACCCTAACATACCAGCTATCCCCACTACTTTCTCACCCTAACATACCAGCTATCCCCACTACTTTCTCACCCTAGAATACCAGCTATCCCCACTACTTTCTCACCCTAACATACCAGCTATCATCGGTACTTTCTCACCCTAACATACCAGCTATCCCTACTACTTTCTCATCCTAACATACCAGCTATCGCCACTACTTTCTCACCCTAACATATCAGTTATCCCCACTACTTTTTCACCCTAACATACCAGCTATCCCCTTTACTTTCTCACCCTGACACACCACTCGAAACCAGGAGACAACTAACTAATAGCATATTTATACCAACGTTGTGCTACCAATGCCAAACATAGGCACTAACCAAGAACAGCAAAATAAAATATCTACATCTGAAATGAGATGCCTAAGAAAATCAACAAAAGATAAGCTAAGAAATTACGACATAAGGTACTTTGTAGGAACCTACACTGTGCCTATAATATACAGAGAAACAAAGAATTGAGTGGCGTTATCACTTGTAACAATGTCACATATAAAGCCGGTCGTGAGAGTCTTCAACCAAAGAACTACATGACAAAGATCAAGAGCAAGACTCCGGAAAAGATGGATAGATCACACGAATTACAGCATGGACATCACTGAGGCCATTCACATGGCTCCAACAAAGCCAACTGCATTTCCCCTAGACACCTCACGGTAGTTGAGGAGGAGGGATAAAGTAAAGTAAAGTAAAGAAAGTAAAGTAAAGTAAGAAGAACCGAGGTGGCTTACAAGAGTGTGAGCGGGCTGGGCTCGACAGAAGAAGCCAAACCCCAGGGATCTTTCACAAAGGGGGCAAACTCTTGATTAAATGATGAAACAAAAACAACAACAACAAAGCACAAATGCCTCAGACAGGCGCCATAAAACAGTTTCGGTAATTTGAAGGGAAATATCTTTCAAAATTTGGAAAACATGGACTATAGAAAGAGAGAGAGAGACAGGCAGGCAGGCGGGTATATAGGAGACAAGCAGACAGCATGCAGAAAAGCTGGCAGATAGGGGAGACAAGAAGACAGACAGGCAGTGAGACAAGCAGATAAGTAGGCAGTCAGGCAGTGAGACAAGCAGATAAGTAAACAGGCAGGCAGTGAGACAAGCAGATAAGTAAGCAGGCAGGCAGTGAGACAAGCAGATAAGTAGGCAGTCAGGCAGTGAGACAAGCAGATAAGTAGGCAGGCGGCTGGCAGTGAGACAAGCAGATAAGTAGGTAGGCAGGCAGGCAGTGAGACAAGCAGATAAGTAGGCAGTCAGGCAGTGAGCCAAGCAGATAAGTAGGCAGTCAGGCAGGGAAACAAGCAGATAAGTAGGCAGGCACGCAGGGTGACAAGCAGATAAGTAGACAGACAGACAGACAGACAGATAGATAGATAGATAGATAGATAGATAGATAGATAGATAGATATAGATAGATAGATAGATAGATCATGTAAATTTACAAACGTATTTATAATTTTTTTGTATGCTTCACGAGAAACACAAGCCTCCCACTATTTGTCTAACCCGTCACTGACAACCATAAACTAGCTTGCCTCCCCTGAATAAATATGCAGTCCCCATAGCAACAGTTTTGTTGTTACACACAGAACATCCACTTGGGGCATACAACATTCATCGTTCATCCTATCTCACATCTTGCGCTCAGCCTAAAAATTACTCGCATTACTTCTCATACTCCATTCCCGTTCATTCTCCCAAATACTCTCTGCTGTGCGCATCATCATCATCATCATCATCATAGGACAGAAAGATAAAATATCTCATAGGACTATCCAAGCTGCACAGTAAAAGCGAGGCAACCAATCAGATTACAGACACCATTCGTAGCCCGTGACGACCATAAACTTTAGTAGCACCCTCTAATAAAAGAACGAATGTGTAAAAACTGAATATTTAATAGTTGACCGATGAAAAAGTATGGTTCGTGTGTTCTTTCCTCCCACGTTACTAATCTTATTTAAATAAAGCCAGACGTAGCTCCATAAATAATTTAAGTTGCCCAGACAGAAGAGAAGATACGTGGTTTAAATCTAGTGAAGGTGGCAAACATATCCGACAGGCGAGCTTTCAATACCTCTGCTGATGGAAGTTATTTTTCCATACTGGATTAGGTATACAGTCCACAAAAGACAAAAATGGTTATCTCGAAAGATGGTAGATGAAAGCATTTTATGGTATAATAATAACAGTAGTACTGCTAGCAACATTACCAGCTTGTAATAATAATAATAATAATAGGAAAACTCCAAGAGGACGATAAACAAAACTGGGAACATTGGCACAAACATTCAGAAGAAGCTGATCAAGTGGCACTATAAAAGAACAATAATAGGATCTTTTTTTTTTTTAAGAAAACCAGGAACGGACAAAATTGAGAAGACTGATGCCTTAGACTTGTTGGAACAGTATTTGCCATTCAGAAAAAAAAAACGAAAATTTTCTGAAGATAAAAGACCAAAATGAATGGAAATGATGTTCAATTTTCTCGTCATGCCAGGCTAACAATGGATGCAAGAATAATACGGCCAGGAAGGAGTTAATGAAATTGAGGGGAGCATGATCTGCCAAGGTACCAGAGCAAGGAGAATGGGTTTTTTTTTTTTTTTTAGAAAACGATGGGTGGATTACATAAGGAATAGATGATGCTTTTTCTAGACAGCAGTGGATGTTCGATGATAATGAATCTTCTTCTTCCTCTACTTCCACTTCTATTTCTTCTTATTCTTCTTCTATTTCTTCTACTTCCACTTCTTCTGTTTATTCTACTACTTCTAATTCTCCTTCTTTTGGTTTTATTCTGTTTTTACTTCTACTTCTTCTATTTCTACTTCTACTACTACTTCTAATTCTACTTATTCTAGTTCTACTTATTTTACTTCTACCTCTACTTCTACTTCGTCTACTTTTATTTATTCAGCATCTACATCTACTTCTTCTATTTCTACTTCTACTACATTTGCTTCTACTATTTCTTGTATTTTTACTTCTTCTACGTCTTTTTCTACTGATTCTGTCTCTACTTCTTCTACTTATAATTTTTACTTCCACTTCTTCTACGTCTACTTCTTCTTCTATTTCTACTACTTCTACCTCTACCTCTATGTCTTCTTCTACTTCTACTTCTTTTTTTCTTCTACTACTTCCGCTTCTACTTCATCTGTTTCTATTTTTTCTTCTTCTACTTCTTCTGCTTCTAATTCTTCTTCTTCTTTCTCTGTTTCTTATGTTTCTACTTCTACTTCTGTTTCCTCTTTTGCTACTTTTACTTCTCCTTCTTCTACTTCTACTTCATCTACCTCTACTTCTTTTACTTCTTCCTCTACTTCTTTTGCTTCTTCTATTTTTACTTTTTCTGCTACTTCTGCTTCTCTGTCTACTTCTTACTACTACTGCTACTGCTACTACTACTACTATTACTACTACTACTACTACTACTACTACTACTACTACTACTACTACTGCTACTACTACTACTACTGCTACTACTACTACTACTGCTACTACTACTACTACTACTACTACTACTACTACTACTACTCCTTCGTCGACTTCTTCCGCGTTAGCCTTCACAGGGACGGAGGTTGCGCTGTTTCACGATTTGTAGCTAACCTGCGATATCTGAACGCTTCGACCCGCGACATCCAGCTTCGTTCTGTTGTTACGACCTGATTTCTCTTTCCATTTCAAATTCTGTTCACTTTACCAGACTGTTGTTTGCTACCAGGATGCAACATGTGGAGACAGAGCAACCTGGTTCTCCAACCTTGACGCAAATAATGAGGATGTGGCTCTGTCTTTGGCCCCAAGCTTTGATGATGGTGGTGAGGGTGACGATGATAGCAGACTTTTCGTAGCTTATTTTATTTTCTCCATGGATGTACAAGTATGATGTCCACCCAGTGACGTGCAGAAAGCAGACTCCTTGTCACAATGCTTCCCGTTAAAGCTTTTGGAAGTCTCCCATTAATCTAATAATTCCTGATGATTCCCATTAAGCTCTGTCACGAAGACTCTCACTAAGCTCTGTCACGATAACACCCACTAAGCTCTGCCACGATGACACCCACTAAGCTCTGCCACGATGACACCCACTAAACTCTGCCACGATAACACCCACTAAGCTCTGTCACGATAACACCCACTAAGCTCTGCCACTATGACACCCACTAAGCTCTGTCACCATGACACCTACTAAGCTCTGTCACGATGACACCCACTAAGCTCTGCCACGATGACACCCACTAAACTCTGCCACGATAACACCCACTAAGCTCTGTCACGATAACACCCACTAAGCTCTGCCACTATGACACCCACTAAGCTCTGTCACCATGACACCTACTAAGCTCTGCCACGATGACACCTACTAAGCTCTGCCACGATGACACCTACTAAGCTCTGCCACGATGACACCCACTAAACTCTGCCACGATAACACCCACTAAGGTCTGCCACAATGACACCCACTAAGTTCTGCCACCATGACACCCACTAATCTCTGCCCCGATGACACTCATCTCTTTTACTTAGCTGTAGCGACGCGGCGCCTTTCCTGTGAAAGCTTACAGCAACCGCTCCAAACCATCTGTGAGGGTGGGCCTAAACCAGCACAGGTACGTGAAGGGCCAGTCTAAACCAGCACAGGTACGTGAAGGGCCGGCCTAAACCAGCGCAGGTACGTGAAGGGCCGGCCTAAACCAGCACAGGTACGTGAAGGGCCGATCTAAACCAGCGCATGTACGTGAAGGGCCGGCCTAAACCAGCACAGGTACGTGAAGGGCCGGCCTAAACCAGCACAGGTACGTGAAGGGCCGGCCTAAACCAGCACATGTACGTGAAGGGCCGGCCTAAACCAGCACAGGTACGTGAAGGGCCGGCCTAAACCAGCACAGGTACGTGAAGCGCCGGCCTAAACCAGCACAGATACGTGAAGGGCCGGCCTAAACCAGCACAAGTACGTGAAGGGCCGGCCTAAACCAGCACAGGTACGTGAAGGGCCAGTCTAAACCAGCACAGGTACGTGAAGGGCCGGCCTAAACCAGCACAGATACGTGAAGGGACAGCCTAAACCAGCACAGATACGTGAGGGGCCGGCCTAAACCAGCACAGGTACGTGAAGGGACAGCCTAAACCAGCACAGGTACGTGAAGGGCCAGTCTAAACCAGCACAGGTACGTGAAGGGCCGGTCTAAACCAGCGCAGGTACGTGAAGGGCCGGCCTAAACCAGCACAGGTACGTGAAGGGCCAGCCTAAACCAGCACAAGTACGTGAAGCCCGGCCTAACCTAGCATAGGTACATGACCCGTGCAACCAATGAAAAGTTTTTTAAGGAAAACTGGAATAATTTTTATTTAATTTTGTAATGAAAGTTAGTGAATATTTTATTATTTAAATATTTCACTTGGAAAACAAGGCCTTGTTGGCTGAATGGTTACGCGCTCAGTTTATAAACAGGTGATACCGGGGTCAGTCCCAGCAGTGGGATTTTTTCTGGTACTCATCAAAAGGGCCCCGGAGTTCACCCAGCCTCTAAAAATGGGTACCGAAGAAATCTGGGAAGGTAGAGCGGCCAGGCGTGATACTGACCACATCACGTTTTCATGTGCCGAAGGTCATGGAAAATACGGGCCTAACACCGTATTCCCCAATATGCCTTAATGGCGTGGGAAACGGGAATTTTACCTTTACTTAGAAAACAAAGTTGCGGGACTTCCTTAGATTGGTGTATTTTTGAAGCTTATTTCTCTAAACCCTTTCCTGTTATCTCTGTTATTCATCTATATGTATCATAATATGTTCTCGTAACCCTATCTCTGAACTTCCGCGACCCGAATTGTGGTCGTGATCTGAGGATGAGAGATATTAATCTTAGAAAAATATGAGGCAGGAATTTGCCCTTGTTTGACTGGCCAGTGCTAGAGCGGACAACTCGACCTCCGTGGGACGACCTAATAAACATCGTCTTATCGGTAAAGAGTGGCAGGTAAAGTTCCCCAAGACTTGGAGAAGATGCTACGAAAGACTGTCCGATGATTTTGAAGAAATGCGCGATACTTTGCTGAATATCGCGGTTATCTCCCTGAAGACAGTAGATGACGCTGCACACTCGTCTGCCAGTGAGTAAAGAACGGAGGGGAAAGATGTCACGCCATGTTCATTTTTGTTCAAGCTCTTTGATTTCAGATGAAATATTTCGTGACAGACGGTTTCTCTCTTTTGCTGCGTCACGTTATATTATGCAGATCGCGCGCTGCAAAATAATTCTTCCATCTATCAAGTAAGGGCCGGCTAGCGTAGTGGTTAGAGCACTCGTCTAGCAACCAAATGGTCGAGAGTTCGAATCCCCAGCTGAGCGGGATTTTTTTTCCGACCAATACGGCCCTGAGGTCGACCCAGCCTCGTAAAATGGGTACCAGAGAAAATCTGGTCACCCTACCTCACACGCTGATGACCCAGCATAATGAGGTCTCTAACGCTTCACCCCCTACGGCATTTGAAATGCTATGGGACTATCTTTACTTTTTTTTTATCTCTCAAGTCCTTGCTCAGTGATCGGTAAAGCAACCGCCATCCATTACGCCTTGTGGTGTCTTGTCAGGCCAGCAACGTATTCTCTTCTCCACTTCTCATGGCTTTCGACCAGATACGGTGTTTCATCGGTGTTTCATCTTGGCTTCTACGGTTCTTCGTCACGTTGCGTTTGGCCCGCCTCTCCTCTCTTCTTTCCTTTACGTGTCCCTCTCGTGCCTGTTTTGGCGATTTTGATTGGATCCAGCCGAAGCACGTGACCAATCTATTTCCAACATCTCTTTAACCAGAACCAGGTGAGTGTGATCTTGCTGACACTGAACAATAAATCTCCGTTGCTTATGATATGTAGAAAACCTGTTTTGAGGTTGAACGGTTAATTTGACCATTTTCTTTTCCGTTGTTATCTAACATTATGCTCTTCAGTGAAGTGTGGATATCACAGGCTTTGTTTTAGCGTTATGTTAGTTCTGATATTCTTTCGAGGGGGAGGGGGAGGGGTAGAGAGAGAGAGAGGCATCTTCTGTTGTTTTGTTCGCGACCTATTTTACTGGGTGGTGAAGAGGCTGTTTGATTTGTCAATTAGCGACCCATATCTGGTATGTTAGCATCAGGTTTAGCGACCCATATCTGGTATGTTAGCATCAGGTTTAGCGACCCGTATCTGGTATGCTAGCATCAGAGTTAGCTACCCATATCTGGTATGCTAGCATCAGGGTTAGCGACTCACATCTGGTATGCTAGCATCAGGGTTAGCGACCCATATCTGATAAGCTAGCATCAGGGTTAGCGACCCATATCTGGTATGCTAGCATCAAGTTTAGCGACCCATATCTGGTATGCTAGCATCAAGTTTAGCGACCCATATCTGGTATGCTAGCATCAGGGTTAGCGAACCATAGCCCACAAAGACCTTATCCCACCTCTTCGTTGCTGCTCCCAGTAACAGGCCTAGCCTGGCTAACGGGACATGGATCGTAATAGTCTCCAAGGCGATGGAATCTGCTAAAGAAGCAATGCACACCCCCCTGCTTTGGTAGCTCCATTCAGGGACTTAAGAAAAAGATGAATCCGCCACAACCCTCTCCCAATCCGACACGAAGCTATGCCTCAACATCTTCACCGCATCTGCAGCACAGAACACCAGCTCGCAGTTGCACGGAGATAGAAGAAGATTAAGACACCCAGCAGTCTCCATCACCTTCGACAACGATGAAAAGGGTCAAAGGTTTAGAAATGGGCCTTTGCCTCATGCCTAATTTTATCCCCAAAAACGTGATCACTTTGACCAGTACTACAAATTAAAACTGGCACAGAAATTTTCTGCAACTGCTGCATAATGGCCTCGTATTCCATCAGCTCTCAAAACGTTCGACATATTTTCCTTTATGTAGCTGTCAGAAGCGTTGTTAAACCCTAGAAAATGTTCAGCTGTTTCTATATCAAATTTTAATTAAACATTCGTCATTCTTATCTTCGCTAGCCTGATGCATTGATATCTTTACTAGCAGTTTCCTTCCTTCCTTCTTTCTTCCTTTCCTTCCTTCCTTCCTCACTTATTGTACCCCTTTCTGGAACACAGGTCACGAACAAGAGATCCTAGCTTATTTATTTACTAGAAGTTGTGAAGAGACTATAAGAACCAAGGAACCAGAAATGCTCTCCGCTCTGGTTTTGAAGAGGCTATAAGCACCAAGGAAGCAAAAGTGCTCTCCGCCCTGGTTTTGAAGAGGCTATAAGCACCAAGGAACAAAAAGTGCTCTCCGCCCTGATTTTGAAGTGACTATAAGCACCAAGGAACCAGAAGTGCTCTCCGCCCTGATTTTGAAGTGACTATAAGCACCAAGGAACAAGAAGTGCTCTCCGCCCTGATTTTGAAGTGACTATAAGCACCAAGGAACCAGAAGTGCTCTCCGCCCTGATTTTGAAGTGACTATAAGCACCAAGGAACCAGAAGTGCTCTCCGCCCTGATTTTGAAGTGACTATAAGCACCAAGGAACAAGAAGTGCTCTCCGCCCTGATTTTGAAGTGACTATAAGCACCAAGGAACCAGAAGTGCTCTCCGCCCTGATTTTGAAGTGACTATAAGCACCAAGGAACAAGAAGTGCTCTCCGCCCTGATTTTGAAGTGACTATAAGCACCAAAGAACCAGAAGTGCTCTCCGCCCTGTCCTACTTCCACACGATGTTCCTGCAAACAGACCACATCGTTCCTTCAATCCGGTGAGCTAGAACACAGCGTATTGTTCACGGTGGTGGAGCTTGGGAGGGGGTCTGATTTTTTTGTTTTTGTTTGGCTGCACCTGCAACAGGATTTGATAAAACTCTCCCACCTGAAGTCAACATTTCCATGCCGTCCCCACCCCAGCGCTGGAGACACGAGAACACAAAGTAGGTCTGCAGTTACCGGGCTCTCACAAAGTAAGTGCTTGACCTGATCGTGTTTGCAGTGCCAGAGGTATGAAAATGTCAGGCGATTTTGTTACTTCCATAAAAGATTCTCTTTATTTTTGTGCCAAGTCCGTAGGAAAATTTCCGGGACTTTTGCCCTGGCTGCTGTTAGCAATTGTGGTGTGTGTCAGAAATTGGTAGCAGAAGCCCTAAGACTCTCTCTATCGATCGATTAGGAGTGATTTGTGCTGAATAGAGAGACACTCAACTACTGCCAGCAGGCATGTTTTATTCTCTACTGTAAGAGGCTATTTGATAGCGGGAGGGGTGAGACAATCTTACTGTAAAAAAAAGGAGGGGGGGGGGGAGGAGGAGAGAGAATCATGAACAAACAGTGGCAACAAAAATATGTTGGGAAACCCTGAGTATACAACCGTTTTGCTAGCTTTTGTTCATCAAGGAAACAGTTCCACCAAATGATCCAAACTTAGTGATCCCATGGTACACTGAACAACTGAACGAAGGCGGCTGGCTGGTGAAGAACTGGTGCAGTTTTGTGGTGCCAGCGCGGAGCTGGCTATGAGTTAGGGTCTCATGTTCCTCGTTACATCTCTGTATTTGATGGTTTTTCCATTAACTCAGTGAGTTTTCTATCATGCCGGATGTCAGACTCTCTTTCTTTCGTTTTCTTTCTTTCTTTCTTTTTACATGTTCCTCTACCTTTCTTTCTTTCGTTTTCTTTCTTTCTGCCTTTCCTTTTCTTTCTTTCTTTCTTTTTACACCTTCCTCTACCTTTCTTTCTTTCCTTTTCTTTCTTCCTTTCTTTCTTTTTACTTCTTCTATCTTTTTTTCTTTCTTTTTTCTTCTTCTTCTACGTTTCTTTCTTTCTTTCCTTTTCGTTCGTTCTTTCTTTCTTTTCGTCTTCTAATTTTCTTTCTTTCGTTCCTTTTCGTTCTTTCTTTCTTTCTTTTGTATTTTTCCCCTTTCTTTCCTTTTTTTTCTTTCTTTCTTTCCTTTTTCTTTCTTTCTTTCTTTCTTTCCTTTTTCTTCTTTCTTTCTTTATCTCTTTCTTTTACCTTCCCGCTCAGTTCTCCTCGTTATTCCTTCCCACATATTTTCTTAGTGTTACGAGAATATAAAAAAAAGCGATGGCCAATAGAACTATACAACAAATGATACGGCGCTCACTAAAAAAAATATACGCCTGGACAGTCTACGGCGTCCCTATACATAAATCACACACAGAAGGGGCGAATAACAAGGGGCGTTGTCCCCAAACAAAACAGGCGTGGGCGAGGACAAGACGGATTTGGGTCTGCATCGTGTGGAAATGAGGTGTCCCAACTTCTTTGACTTCAAAGGTCACAGACTCACAGCTGTATGCAAAACTGGAATGGCGAGCAACGCATCTAAATCAACCAGATTTTACACAAACTTACATAAAGAAGAAGAAGAGGAGGAGGAAGAAGAAGAAGAAGGTTATGAAGTAAAGGTGAGCAGATTATATTTTATTAGCTTTTCCGGTCTTTAAAAAGTGTGGGTTTTTTTACAACATGTTTTAAAGCAAAGAAATGTTAATTCTAATTAAATAGAACTTTTCATGATAACCCCGCCTACCATAATAATAATAATAAACCGCCACGCGGGCTACCAGCTGGAGATTCCTAATTTACAATATGAGAACCACTGAACTTTAGTCTCTTGTGTTCGCGAACATTCGATAGAATGTTCAGCCTCGTAAAGCGGTTAGAAACCAACAATTCACAGGCATATGAGCGTCATGAACTAGAGGGGCCCATTCTCTCCCCCCTTCCCCCCCCCCATCCCTCTTTTTTTTTACAGCATAAGAAGTTTAAAGCGCCGAAAAAGCTTGCCCGGGGAAGAGGGGGGGGGGGGTCTGACGATCTGAGGAGCTGTGAGCTGCGTTGTTTCACTCTCCACAGCAGTTTCCTCCCCAATCTAGTAGTGCATGCTAACAGAGGAAATGAGAACTGTTGAACATGCGGAAATTAAATACCGAAATATGAAGAAAAAAATACAGGCAGATAAGAGGCAGAGAGACAGACAGGCAGAGATGAGCAAGCTGACACGTAGAGAGACAGAAACTGTTACGCTAACAGAGAGGCAGATAGATTAGATAGTCAGACAGACAGATTGATTGACTGACCTTTATTTCTAAAAGGTTAAGAATTGATCACACAGCCCCGTCTGACATTCTGCCCTACAGACAGACAGACAGATAGACAGACAGACGGATAGACGGACGGATGGACGGACAGACAGACAGACGGATAGACGGACGGATGGACGGTCGGACCGACGGATAGATAGATAGATAGATAGATAGATAGATAGATAGACAGACAGACCGACAGATAGATAGATAGATAGACAGACAGACAGACAGACAGACAGATAGATAGATAGATAGATAGATAGATAGATAGATAGATAGATAGATAGATAGATAGATAGATAGATCAGGTATTTTGTTTTGACTCGTGTTTTTTCTGAACTATGACCCTACTCTTTGACCCTAGTAAAACTCTTATTGTTGACTTTTGTAGCTTGTTATCTCTTTGAAGTGTTTGTTTCCTCCTTCCTGACAAATGGCTCAAGAACGCCATATTTCGCCCTTTTCTGCTCCTCGGAGACTCGTACCATATATCTGGACATTTACTTCTAGTCCTCTTCTGGCAGTTAGGCCCACGTATAGTAAGAACTAAACGCTGTCGGCCATGACACGTGCACGTTTTGTATAGTAGCGTAAAGTATACATTCTGTGTCGGAGCTTTATTTACTTTCTTTCTTCGTTTCTTTCTTTCTTCACATTTTTCTTTCTTCTACTACGTTTCTTTCTTTCTTTCTTTCTTTATCTACTTTTCTTTCTTTCTTTTCTTTCTGTTTTTTCATTTTCTACTTTTCTTTATTTCTTTATTTTTCTTTCTTTTGCTTCTTTTCTTTCGTCTGTTCTCCTTTCTTCTCTTTTTTTCTTCTACTCTTTTCTTTTTCTTTCCTTCTTTTAATTTTTTTCTTTCCTTGTTTTTCTTTCACTCTTCTCTTCTCTTCTCTTCTTCCACTTCTCTTTCTTCTACTTTTCTTTCTTTCTTTCTTTTTTCCTTTTCTTCTTAACATGTATTCTTGTAAACTTCTAGAATAAGCTTTAGCCAGGTCAGCCAGATTTTGTGTAACCTCATTTTTCTGCTTTTCTTGGCCGTAGGTAGGAAAGAAGACAGAATTTATCTGGGTCATTTCGCTTTCTTATGTCTTCTTGTGTATTTCTATTTTTAAAAAAAGAAGAAGAAGAAAAAAAGATTACCAGGAATGTAAAATTTCCAGGGCAAAAAAAAAAATTGTTGTTGGGTCACCATCGTTATAATCTTGTGCATCTTCACGAGGAAGGCTAGATACACTAGTCCCTCTGTCTGTTCTGTCCTTTATCTCCCGCGGTGCACACGGCTAAGCTATTTCTGTGCACTCGTGGATATTATCTTCTCCTTACTCTCTTCTCCTTCAGTTTTTCTGTCAGCGATAGTTCCCACTGTTGTATTATGCCCTTTGATGGACCCCAAAACTTGCCTGGTTCTTGCTTTGGGGGGGGGGGGGTCCACCATTTCTGTTATTTTGTACTTCTTTATTTTTATTTGTCTCACAGGGGCCCATTTCTACTTCCTGTCCTTGATCTTCAGTTTTGTTTTCTCTCCTATGGGTCCATTTTTTTTCTGCCCTAGGGTCTCAGGTGTTCTTATCTGTCCTAGTGCCTCAGGGGTTCTTTTCTGCCCTAGGGCATCAGTCGTTCTTTTCTGCCCTAGGGATTCTTATTTGCCCTATGAGTACCTCAGGTGTTCTTATCTGCCCCAGGGTCTCGGGGGTTATTTTCTGCCCTAGGGCCTCAGGCGTTCTTTTCTGCCCTAGTTATTCTTATCTGCCCTATGAGTACCTCAGGTGTTCTTATCTGCCATAGGGTCTCGGGGGTTCTTTTCTGCCCTAGTTATTCTTATCTGCCCTATGAGTACCTCAGGTGTTCTTATCTGCCATAGGGTCTCGGGGGTTCTTTTCTGCCCTAGGGCCTCGGCCGTTCTTTTCTGCCCTAGGGATTCTTATTTGCCCTATGAGTATCACAGGTGTTCTTTTTTGCCCTAGGAGTATCTGTTTTTATCTGCCCTAGGGTCTCATGCGTTCTTTTCTGCTCTAGGGCCTCAGCCGTTCTTTTCTGCCCTAGGATCTCAGGCGTTCTTATCTGCCTTATGGTCTCATGCGTTCTTATCTGCTCTAGGGCCTCAGCCGTTCTTTTCTGCTCTAGGGTCTCATGTGTTGTTTTCTGCTCTAGTGCCTCGGGCGTTCTTTTCTGCCTAGGGTCTCAGGCGTTCTTTTCTGCCTAGGGTCTCAGGCGTTCTTTTCTGCCTATGGTCTCATGCGTTCTTTTCTGCTCTAGGGTCTCAGGCATTCTTTTCTGCCTAGGGTCTCAGGCGTTCTTTTCTGCTCTAGGGTCTCATGCGTTCTTTTCTGCCTAGGGTCTCAGGCGTTCTTTTCTGCTCTAGGGCCTCAGGCGTTCTTTTCTGCTCTAGGGCCTCAGGCGTTCTTTTCTGCTCTAGGGTCTCATGCGTTCTTTTCTGCTCTAGGGTCTCATGCGTTCTTTTCTGCTCTAGGGCCTCATGCGTTCTTTTCTGCTCTAGGGTCTCATGCGTTCTTTTCTGCTCTAGGGTCTCATGCGTTCTTTTCTGCTCTAGGGTCTCATGCGTTCTTTTCTGCTCTAGGGTCTAAGGCGTTCTTTTCTGCTCTAGAGTCTCATGCGTTGTTTTCTGCTCTAGGGTCTCGTGTGTTGTTTTCTGCTCTAGGGCCTCGGGCGTTCATTTCTGCCTAGGGTATCAGGCGTTCTTTTCTGCTCTAGGGTCTCAGGCGTTGTTTTCTGCTCTAGGGTCTCATGCGTTGTTTTCTGCTCTAGGGTCTCATGCGTTCTTTTCTGCTCTAGGGTCTCAGGCGTTGTTTTCTGCTCTATGGCCTCAGGCGTTGTTTTCTGCCTAGGGTCTCATGCGTTGTTTTCTGCTCTAGGGTCTCATGCGTTGTTTTCT
The DNA here is from genome assembly GCA_009760885.1 of Achatina immaculata. Taxonomy (NCBI): domain Eukaryota; kingdom Metazoa; phylum Mollusca; class Gastropoda; order Stylommatophora; family Achatinidae; genus Lissachatina; species Lissachatina immaculata. The sequence continues at coordinate 25,793,800 of CM019718.1, forward strand.
GCTCTAGGGTCTCATGCGTTGTTTTCTGCCTAGGGTCTCATGCGTTGTTTTCTGCCTAGGGTCTCATGCGTTGTTTTCTGCTCTAGGGTCTCATGCGTTGTTTTCTGCTCTAGGGTCTCATGCGTTGTTTTCTGCTTAGGGTCTCGTGCGTTGTTTTCTGCTCTAGGGTCTCATGCGTTGTTTTCTGCTCTAGGGTCTCGTGCGTTGTTTTCTGCCTAGGGTCTCATGCATTGTTTTTTGCTCTATGACCCTTGTTTTCTTTTCTCTCATAGAACCTCAGTTTTCTTTTCTCTCATAGAACCTCAGTTTTCTTTTCTCTCATAGAACCTCAGTTTTCTTTTCTCTCATATAACCGCAGTTTTCTTTTCTCTCATATAACCTCAGTTTTCTTTTCTCTCATATAACCGCAGTTTTCTTTTCTCTCATAGAACCTCAGTTTTCTTTTCTCTCATATAACCTCAGTTTTCTTTTCTCTCATATAACCTCAGTTTTCTTTTCTCTCATATAACCTCAGTTTTCTTTTCTCTCATATAACCTCAGTTTTCTTTTCTCTCATATAACCTCCGTTTTCTTTTCTATCATATAACCTCAGTTTTCTTTTCTGTCATAGAACCACAGTTTTCTTTTCTCTCATATAACCTCAGTTTTCTTTTCTCTCATATAACCGCAGTTTTCTTTTCTCTCATATAACCTCAGTTTTCTTTTCTCTCATATAACCTCAGTTTTCTTTTCTCTCATATAACCTCAGTTTTCTTTTCTATCATATAACCTCAGTTTTCTTTTCTCTCATAGAACCTCAGTTTTCTTTTCTTTCATGGAACCTCAGTTTTCTTTTTTCTCATAGAACCTCAGTTTTCTTTTCTCTCATAGAACCTCAGTTTTCTTTTCTCTCATATAACCTCAGTTTTCTTTTCTCTCATAGAACCTCAGTTTTCTTTTCTCTCATATAACCTCAGTTTTCTTTTCTCTCATAGAACCTCAGTTTTCTTTTCTCTCATATAACCTCAGTTTTCTTTTCTCTCATAGAACCTCAGTTTTCTTTTCTCTCATAGAACCTCAGTTTTCTTTTCTCTCATATAACCTCAGTTTTCTTTTCTCTCATAGAACCTCAGTTTTCTGTTCTCTCTATAACCTCAGTTTTCTTTTCTATCATATAACCTCAGTTTTCTTTTCTCTCATAGAACCTCAGTTTTCTTTTCTTTCATGGAACCTCAGTTTTCTTTTTTCTCATAGAACCTCAGTTTTCTTTTCTCTCATAGAACCTCAGTTTTCTTTTCTCATATAACCTCAGTTTTCTTTTCTCTCATAGAACCTCAGTTTTCTTTTCTCTCATATAACCTCAGTTTTCTTTTCTCTCATAGAACCTCAGTTTTCTTTTCTCTCATATAACCTCAGTTTTCTTTTCTCTCATAGAACCTCAGTTTTCTTTTCTCTCATAGAACCTCAGTTTTCTTTTCTCTCATATAACCTCAGTTTTCTTTTCTCTCATAGAACCTCAGTTTTCTGTTCTCTCGTAGAACCTCAGTTTTCTTTTCTCTCATATAACCTCAGTTTTCTTTTCTCTCATAGAACCTCAGTTTTCTGTTCTCTCGTAGAACCTCAGTTTTCTTTTCTCTCATAGAACCTCAGTTTTCTGTTCTCTCGTAGAACCTCAGTTTTCTTTTCTGTCTTAAGGCTCAAATAATTCTGGAATCTCAAAGTACAGCACTGCACCAGGGGAAACCAGTGTGTACACAGAATGACAGGGTAACTTTCAACCTGATACAAAGATCTCCCCCAGCTAAGTTCAAGGACGAATTACCTAAAACGGGCCCTATGATGTCTCCGCTTTGGCATGCACACTCTTCGATCCATGGGATGGCATTTCTCGTTGTTATAACTTGAAGATTCTGGACGTTAGCGCGGAGAACGAGGGCTGAGACAACAGTAACGAACTTTCAAACACAGGAGAATCAAATTAACAAGAACTCCAAATGTAGGAGGGAGGAGACGTCCATTCCTGACACCCTCTCATTCACAGTGAGCTGTCTGTCTATCGATCTGGACTTCATTCCAGGCCAGACACTCCCCTCCTCCCTCCCCCCCCCCCAAAAAAAAAAAAAGTTTTGTGTGAGGCTTATGGCTGAATGAACGAACTGGGCCGCCGATACAATCCAGCAATGGCAGTGTGAGGAGACGATGTCGCTTGGCTTATCGATGCTTCACTCTAGGAGGGGCCCTCTGAGATGGCCCAGAATATACGGGCTGTTTTTTTTTTTTTATTTCCTAATAATGATAGCGGGGGAGTAAGGCTGGGATTGAGGGAATTCGGTGGTTGTTTATTTTTAGGTTGTTTATTGGGCGTGCTTTTGTTTGTTGGCTGTAGGTTTTTTGATTGTTTATTGCAGGTGTTTGTTGAAATGTTGTATGTGTTGTTGGTTGTATATTGTGGATGTTTTGATCATTTAATTCGGATGTGTTGGTTGTTTATTGTGGATGTGTTGGTTATTTATTGTGGATGTGTTTAACTGTTTGTGTTTCTGGTTGTTTATTATAGGTGTTTCCTGTTATTTATTGTAGACGCGTTTGACTACAGCCGTGCTGAGTTGTTTTCCTGTAGATGTGTTTTGTTGTTTAGTATGGGTATTTTGGTTGTTTAACATGGGTGTTTTTGGTTGTTTATTCCAAAGTTTCTCTTCTGCCGCTTTACATTATTTTTGTTTTAGCGTCGTTTATAATAATCATTGCTTGTTTATTCTTTATCGTTATAAGAAATGTTAACATCACTTTAAGGCCAACCAAGTGATGCACAACGTGAACTCACAAACATATGATGTGTTCCTCCACGCATCAAGCGTTAATGGAGTCCATCCACAACCATGAATGATATTTAATTCCATGGGGACAAAAAAAGGCCAACACAGTGTCACATGCCAGGAATCATCACTTTCTAAAATGCATGGCTGTAGTGAAGCCTTAAACATTAGTTCTGGCAGCCCCTGAAATTTACTCTAAATCCGCGTTATCTTTGGTTTCTGTGGTCTTCTCTCAATGGTGCCATTTCTAACTCTGTGTACGGCTATAGCTGTGAACTCGTGTACGATTTCTACAAGTGAACTACCACTATCTGTTCTGCTCTGAACCTCCTGTAAACACTATAAGCAACTGTACTTATGCGTCTCTACCCCATTTTTTTTTTCCTGTCAGAATCGATGATTAATGGCAATAACACTACGTCAGCAATGTCCTGGTAAAGACCGTGGGAAATAGTACCTACTATTCTGTTGGTCAAAATATGCCTTGGGCGACAGCCAGATCATACATCTGCCTCAGATCATCAACTCTTTTCGGCGCCTTCTTGGCTGAGCAGAAGGTTAATTAAAGTCTGTTACCGTGGGAGACCAATTCTGTCAAGGGTTTCCAAGTTTTTCTCAATTATGAGATTTTTGGAGTTCCTTATTCTATTTTAACCCTTTCCTTTAAAATAAATTCTATCTAAAAATAACAGAACACGGTGTTGTATTGTTAGACTTTGAAAAAATTATAAATGAAATACTTTTAGGCGTGAGAGAAAGAAAATCATAAATGAAACACTTTTAGGCGTGAGAGAAAGAAAATCATAAATGAAACACTTTTAGGCGTGAGAGAAAGAAAATCATAAATGAAACACTTTTAGGCGTGAGAGAAAGAAAATCATAAATGAAACACTTTTAGGCGTGAGAGAAAGAAAATCATAAATGAAACACTTTTAGGCGTGAGAGAAAGAAAATCATAAATGAAACACTTTTAGGCGTGAGAGAAAGAAAATCATAAATGAAACACTTTTAGACATGGGAAAAAGAAAATCATAAATGAAACACTTTTAGACATGGGAAAAAGAAAATCATAAATGAAACACTTTTAGACATGAGAGAAGAAAAAATCATAAATGAAACACTTTTAGGCGTGAGAGAAAGAAAATCATAAATGAAACACTTTTAGGCGTGAGAGAAAGAAAATCATAAATGAAACACTTTTAGGCGTGAGAGAAAGAAAATCATAAATGAAACACTTTTAGGCGTGAGAGAAAGAAAATCATAAATGAAACACTTTTAGACATGGGAAAAAGAAAATCATAAATGAAACACTTTTAGACATGGGAAAAAGAAAATCATAAATGAAACACTTTTAGACATGGGAAAAAGAAAATCATAAATGAAACACTTTTAGACATGGGAAAAAGAAAATCATAAATGAAACACTTTTAGACGTGAGAGAAAGAAAATCATAAATGAAACACTTTTCGACGTGAAAGAAAGAAAATCATAAATGAAACACTTTTCGACGTGAGAGAAAGAAAATCATAAATGAAACACTTTTAGACGTGAGAGAAAAAAATCATAAATGAAACACTTTTAGACGTGAGAGAAAAAAAATCATAAATGAAACACTTTTCGACGTGAAAGAAAGAAAAATGATAAAAATATACCGGGGACTTGAACTCTGGTAGAACGAGAAACCGTCTAGCTAAGAGATCTTCTTCTTCTTCTTCTACGTTCGCTTCTACCAACATGACCGCCCCGTGATCCTCCTGTGGTACTCGATAGGTCCCCGAAAGGACCACACGAGATCCGCAAGAGGATCACACGAGGTTCAGAGTATCGCAGGGATTGAGCCTGTAATCTTGGTGAGTCTCAGAAGCGGGATTGCGTGACACCGTGGTTTTCGTTGCACCAGTTTAATCTAGAGTTGGACTTTCTCACCGGAAAACCTCGACATGTTTTAGATATCAGTATATCCCCGCCGGGTGAGAGGTGGTTGCCCATCCAGCCTAGAGTTGGACTTTCTCACAGAAAAACCTCGACGTGCTTTGGGATACCCGTGTATCCCCGCCGAGTGAGAGGTGGTTGCCCATCCAGTCCAGCGTTGGACTTTCTCACCGGAAAACTTCAGCATGATTAGGATACGCATACATCCCGCCAGGTAAGAAGTGGTTGCCTATCTAGACTGCACTGGCCCGGTGTCTCCGACTTAAGCATTTTATGGTTGTAGCCGCTACCATTCCTAGTTTTGACCAGAACGGAGCTTTTGTCCAGGAGGACGAATCCTCGCCACTAGTAAGTTTCATCCCTGGGTTGAGCCGGTTTAGGCATATTATCCCAGTATGGGCGTGTTTAGGACGTGACCGACCTCTAGAGCGGAGGTACCGTGACATGAGTAGCCATCAAGTTTTACCCCTGGTTTACGCGTTTTAGGCATATTATGGGTGTATATTGGACGTGGCCGGCCTCTAGAGCAGAGGTGCCGTGGTATCAATAGCTCTCGCCGCGAGCCCACTGGACATACTTATTAAGCTTCACTTTATCCTTTTTATCATTTTTCACATCGGCGCCGCACTGCAACCCTAATTTCTTTTTCGCATTTTCTTCATTGGCCGGGAGTTTCACGCCACGGGCGGCATCCGAAGAATCTCGCCAGCAGTGACATTTAATGAGCAATTCACGGTTTTACCGTGAGACAGTGTGAACTTAGACATGCATGGCTTAATCTTTGAGACAAGCATATGAGTACTGAGAGATCAACCAGACAGCTTTCTTCACCGAACCTTAATCGTATATCTGCTGACAGACTGACGCGGGTAAAGGGAGACAGCGCTCTGCTCAGAGCGGATCGCTTTCGACTCTGGCGGTGTTTCATTTCCTTTAACCGGCGACCGGCTCTCTCTGCTCTAACGAACGAGAAGAAAGCCCGGCACCGACAACCAACGCACATTACATACTGAAGACCCGATACTCTTTGCGAGAGATGGGCCAATTTCGAGACCATCGGTCGACAAAACCGTAGTACACCATAGGCGCGTTAGCACGAACCTGGCTGGCTAGCAGTTTATAGGCTTCGCTCGATGGACAAACCACTCGCTTCTGCATCGAAACACCTTAACTCTCGCCGTCCGGGAAGGAAGCGAAAGCCTTTCTCCCCACGCACGGAACTTGAGAGCGCTTCTTCGCCAAAATAATGGTCGGCCTGCGCAACAGCAGCCCGCGCTGTGCAGCTCGACGCGGCTCTGCGCGGCTGACAATAGCTAAGAGATAACGCATTAATAAACTTCGCTATCTGGCACCCCCATTGAAAAAAAAATGTGTTTGATAGCGAAGTCATCGATATTTGTCTGGTCGAAAGTCGCGACACCTGGAAAGGAAACGAAGTCATGACAGATGCTCGTCCTACCGAAGTCCGTGGGTTCAAATCCCAAGTAACCTGTTTTGTATTTTTTCTTTGTCTCATGTCTAAAAGTGCTTTGTCTAAGATTTAGTAACACACAATAATTAGTGTATAAGTATATAACTACACACGAAACACTGCAGTAAAGCTGTGATACCAGAATGTATAAAATAGGAAAAAGTAGGAGCAGCTTTATTACTTAACGATTACAAAGTTGTGACGTTTCGGCGTGAGCCTTAATCATACAAAAACATACAGGACGAAGAAACAGAGAGAGGAGATAAAGTATAGATTCACATGAATACTATATAAATAGCCGAAACGTCACAACTTTGTAATCGTTAAGTAATAAAGCTGCTCCTACTTTTTCCTATTTTATACACTCTGTCTAAGATTTAGTTCGAAGTCGAAGCATACAACAATGTGCTCTGTTGCTTTGCTGTGCGAAACCCTCGTTGTTTCCTATCTGTAAAAATCTGTGTCTGAAAATATGTTTTTTTTTTTAAAAGTACCTTAATTACAAGGGACCGTCTCACAGCTTATCTTAGATACTTTCGACTGTTTAATGTATGCGTTTATGGGGGCGGCCATTACAAGGTTTCCTGTTAATTATTTTATGTATTTTAAGTTGCTTATTGTAGATAAGCGGCCTGGTTGGCTGAGTGGTTATGCTTTTGGTCTACTAATCCAGTGGTACCGGGTTCAAGTCCCATCAGCGGAGACTTTTTTTTTGGTACTGTGACACCAAGAAGTCCCCGGGGTCCACCAAGCCTCCATAGATTGGCACCAGAGAAATCTGGGAATGTAAATGTGACTAGGAATGATACTGACTACATCACACTTTCTTGTGTCTTTGAAATGCAGGCCTAACATCGAGCCCAATGTCTTAGTAGGATGGGAAAGAGGATGTTTCTTTTACGTTTATTATAGGTCATTTCGATGTTCTTTTAATTAATGTTGTTGTTGTTGTTGTTGCTGTTGTTTACTGTAGGACGCAGACGCAAATGGGGGCGTTGGTGGAATTGCAGTGAGAGGATGACAGAGACCATACATAATTTAAAGCCTCATGGATGTATGGATGGATGGATGGATGGACGGACGGACGGACGGATGAATGGATGGATGGATGGATGGATGGACGGACGGACGGACGGACGGATGGATGGATGGATGGACGGACGGACGGACGGACGGACGGACGGACGGACGGATGGATGGATGGATGGATGGATGGATGGATGGATGGATGGACTTAAAATGGAGCAGACATTTAAGGACAGAGATGAACGACTCTCTTCTTCTCCTCTCCCAGCATGCAAATAAAAACAAAAAAAGACACTTATGATGGAACGTCAAAAGACACACTCTCACACTTGACACTTCACAGATATTTACCTAACTTTCTCCTCTTCGGACCTGGCCAATCAGCACCCGTCTCTGAGTTGACGTGTTTCCTGAATGTGAGCGAATTCTCCAGGAGCATCGAGGACCTCCTGGTGGGAGATTCTGCCGACGACAGATGGCAACAGATGTCTCCGTCTTCATCTTTACCGACAGGCGCCCGAGGGCGGGATATACTCCAGTATAGCGTGGGAGGAGAGTCCTGGTTGATACAATCGTCGTTCTTTCTTCCACACTCAACTCTGTGTCCGTAAGTCCCAGTATCTACCCTGATTTTGTTCCTGTGTATTAAATGTGAGTAGTTTGCCTCACGTTTAAGGGCGTGTTTCAGTTCTTTGCTTTTAAATCTATGGTTTTCGGAACGTAAAATGGCTGGCGAGCCTGGGTGTCTGCGGCCAGCGGTTTCGAAGGTCAAGGAATGGAATTTCTGTTTGGATCCACACATCAGAAAAGACACTTGAGGACGGCCATGCTTCTCTTCAAAAGCAGCTTCTGGCGTAATTGTCTCCCCAGGGATTCTCTTATGACAAAACAGCCCAAACCCTGCTGTAGTGTACGTCATTTGCGATGTGCTCAAGGCATGCAGACTGTCACATCAGCGCTAAATTGTCATTCATCTTTGAGTTTATTGTTCCCTGCTGAGATGTGACAACTTTCGAGTCGGGGGATGTGTAGATTCTGTATTTTCATTATTTCATTTCATCTTCTTCAGCAACTGTCTATGTTCGTAGAAGATATGGGTTGAAACTTTGCGTTATATTCTCCATTAAAGGCTTTTCATTATATTCTTTCCTATTACTAACTTTTTCCTGCACAGCCTTTATAAAGCAGCCATTCATTAGTGCTAAATGAAGAAACGATATATAACAAATAAATGTTCAGTGTATCCAACGAATAACTTTTAAAATAAAACATTTCGACCACTATATTTTAATCAGAAATGACGTAATATCTATTTTTAGTTTTTATGGTGGTTTGAAATTGCGTACTTACGATTAATGAAACAAAACCATATAACTAGTTATTCTTTTAAACACTCCTTTTAAAATTTAAAAAAAAAACAACGTTTGAACAGCTCTTGGTAAATTACAGGATACGTCTTCTCTCAGAGTGAACGACAAACCATCGCCATATCTGATTAGTTTGTTTACAGGGCGTAATGTGTTAACACGAAATATAAATAGACCAAATAGTTTTTTTGTTTTTATGTGTAATCACATAGGTATGTTTATATCATGCTGCACGCGAATGTTAACATCGACCAGCTGTGTCTCAACGGATCAGAAATTCCATGATTCACGAACAGGTCAGAAATATCCATGACTCAAGAACGGATCAGAAATATTCATTTTTCATGATTGTATCATATACATCCCTGATTCATTAATGTATCAGGAATATCCATAACTCATGAATGTATCAGGAATATCTGCAGGAAAGATACAGCTGCTTTATCCACTGTTGAGAATGCTAGTATCACAAACTGTTCTGGATGAATATTTCCTTCAGTGAATATACAAGTATAAGAAAAGAAATTTACTTCCTGAAATCGGAAAATACGAATGAATTCACTGGCACTGATTTCAGTTCTAATCTTCAAAGCATACAGAAAGTGGTAAAGAATCCACGATTTGTCGAACCGTTAACAGTTGCGACAATCAGCAAAATTTACCACAGAACCATACTCTAGAATCTCTAGTTATCTTCTAGTCAATCTGCCTCTGTCAACATCCAAAGAGTGTCCATAATGATCTATTTTTGAAGCCTTTGGCTTCATTTTGGAATTCGAATGGATAATATATATATATATATATATATATATATATATATATATATATATATATTGTTGTTGTTGTTGTCCACCCGATCGTTAAATTAACTGGAATTTATAGCTGCACAATCTCTGCCAACAGACATCTCACTTGTGGCTATATAAATAATTTAACTTGTAGCTCTATGGATAATTTAACTTGTAGCTACGTAGATACTTGAACCTGTAGTTATATAGATACTTTAACTTGCAGATTTGTAGATACTCTAACTTGTAGTCATATACATACTTTAACTTACAGCTATATAGATATTTTAACTTGTAGCTGTAGAGACACTTGTAGCTATAACGCTACTTCAAACTTATATAGATACTTCCTCTTTACTTACTTCAAACGTGTAGTTATATATGTACTTCAAACCTGTAGTTGTATTGATACTTCAAACGTGTAACTGTACAGATACTTAAGTTTTGTAGTTATAGAGATACTTCAGCTTCTACCTATTTATCTACTTTAAAATCTAGCTATCTAGGTAATTAAACTTCTATTATCAAGATAATTTAACTTCTAGCTATATAGATAATTTAACTCCTAACTAATAATGGAGATAAAATGAGGGAAATGAGAAGGAGGACATCTATCGCTCTTCAAAAAGTAAAACAACTAGCTACGGAACAGAACGACAAAAATAAGATTTTTAAGGGCATGCATCTTTCCCATCGCAACATATGCCTGTGAGACCTGGACACTTAACAAAGCAGCTGAGAAACGCATAAGTGCCTCTGAAACACATAAATGCTACAGAAGAGTTTTTCAAACATTACGGACACACAAAAGAAAAATATATCCATACTACAAGAACTTAATACTGAAGAGACTGAGTACTAAAGAGGATTAAAGAGAGAAAACTGAAATATTTTGGACACATTAAACGTCATGATAACATAGAGAAGACAGCCTTGGAAGGGTACATAATGGGAAAAAGAAAGAAAGGAAGACTAAAGCGAAGATGGCTGCAAGACATCGTTGATAATCTGCAAATGGATGCATCAGCAGCAGGCCATCTTGCTCACAACCGAGAAGCCTACAGGAGAGCTGTTAGGGAGGCAAAGTTCAGCAAGGGAAATGCAAATGACTGACTGACTGAACTGCTAGTTATATAAACAAGAAAAAGACCACTGTGTGAAACATAAAGGAGAGAAATAATAAATAAACGATCAATAACAGCGCATACGGGATACAATTACTAATTAGCGAAATGGATCTCTATGCAAATAGGTACCTGATTCCTCCTTCCTGAAGTTAGGAATAAGGCCAGGTATAACTGATACCACTCCACTAAGTGTATCAACAAGCCAAGGAAAATATATCCACTAACACTGTAAGCCTGCATGCCTGAATGGCTTAAAACAGGCCAAAGAAAACATGGGCACAAACATCGCTATCTTCTATCATTCTAAATGGAATCGAACAGGTCCAGAAAAAAAAAACTGAACATTAGAGCCAAATCTGCTACATCCTTCAGTGGCATGAAACAAGGTTCCTGTGTACATGTGTGTATTAATGTATTTCCGTACACTTCGATCTGCAGGAGGGTATTATTATTATGATTATTATTATTGTTACTATTACAATTATTATTATTATTATTATTGGCCAGATATGCCATTTCGCTGCTCTAGAAAGCCAAATAGTGCTTAATGTTACAAAAAAATTGGTAATATTTCGTGGGAAATTGTCCTTCCTGCCTCTAATCTTCTGACTACGGACAGGCTGCCACGGCAAAATGATATGCCGCGAAAGGTCTACACATGTGCCGCGAAAGAATGGGGGAGAGTAAAAAAAGAAGCGGTTTCATTTGGTTTTAAAGCAACAAAAAAAAAAGAAAACCTTTACAAAGGCGGCAATTTTCTTTCTCCTGTTATTCAGTTAAATGACAATGTTCTAATCGAGACTGGGCAAAGGAGAGAAATGACGGCAAAATTCGAACACGACAGTGCAGATTTGTAGGAGATGTTTTGAGAAGAAGCAGATTGAAACACCTTGTGAGAACAGGAAAACAGAGGAAGACAAAGAATGCTTGAAGGACCAAAAGAGTAGCACAGAGCTCAGTCCAACACACATCTCATAGAAAGAGCACAGGATAGATAGTTGTGGAAATCAATGACGACCAACGCCTGATGGCATGGACCAGAGAGAAAGAGAGAGAGAGAGAGAGAGAGTTATTCAGGTGTGTCATGAGGTGAGAAAAGTAGACAACAGCTTCTCTAAATCTTTTCTCAGATACTTCATGTCGTAACTAATTACCGAGTTACTAAAACTTCTTTATTATAACCGTTGTCTGCCCTTATTATACACACAGCATTTCGCGCTCTCGACTCTTCTCTTTTGTTCTGTTCATTCGCTTCACTTGTCTTTGCTGAACCATTCTTTCACTTCACTGTCTTTACTGAACCATTCATTCACTTCATTGTCTTTACTGAACCATTCATTCACTTCATTTGTCTTTACTGAACCATTCTTTCAACTTCACTGTATTTACTAAACCATTCGTTCACTTCACTGTCTCTACTGAACCGTTCTTTCACTTCACTGTATTTACTAAACCATTCTTTCACTTCACTGTCTTTACTGAACCAGTCTAAGCTTTTTTTTTTTACTTCTGTCCTCCCCTGTGGCACTAACATAAAGGCCAATGTGAACGAGGTACTAAATCGATCTGTTCAAAAATTTGACAAGTTTATGATCTTTTGGTATGGCGTGGTATCCGAGTTTAAAATACTCCCCTTACAAAATGATAGATCGATAGACCATAAAATAACTTGAATTTCGCTGAACAAGGCGTGAATTTTATATCCGTCAAACATTCCTGCTTTGAAACCATAAATATTTATTATGTTTATTATTAGACAACTTGGACCTGTACGCAGTTATGTGGAAATAAATACTGCTTTCAGTTGCCTGAAATTATACTGTATATTGCTTTCATTTGCTTGAAATTATATACTGTTTTCTGCTGCCTCTTAGCAGTTGCAGAGAAAATCAACTACAATTTTTAGTACTACATGGAAAAATTACTACAAATTTTAAAACTGCACGGAAAAATTACTACAACTTTTAATACTACATGGAAAAATTTCCACAACTTTAAATACAGTCAGTCAGTCATTTGCATGTCTCTTGTGGAACTTTGCCTCCCTAACAGCTCTCATGTAGGCCTCTCGGTTGTAAGCAATATGGCCTACTGCTGATGCATCCATTTGCAGATTATCAACGATGTCTTGCTGCCATCTTCGCCTTGGTCTACCTCTCTTTCTTTTTCCCATTATGTATCCTTCCAAGACAGTCTTCTCTAAATTCTCATGACGTTTAATGTGTCGAAAATATTTAAGTTTTCTCTCTTTAATCCTCTTTACTAGCCAGCCTTCTTCAATATTAAGTTCTTGTAATATGGATATATATATATATTATATATATATATAATATAATATATATATATATATATATATATATATATATATATATATATGCCTGTGAGACCTGGACACTTAACAAAACAGCTGAGAAGCACATAAATGCCTTTGAATGTAAATGCTATAGAAGAGTTCTCCAGATATCGTGGACACAAAAAAGAACAAATATATCTATACGCGCGCATCCGTGATATTTGAAGAACTCTTCTGCAGCAGTTACATTGAAAGATATTTCTGTTTCTTTTAATACCGCGTAGAAAAATAACTACAACTCTTTAAACAATGTGGAACAATAACAGCAACTTTTTACACTTCAGGGAATAATTAATACACTTTTTTTTAGCTTTAGGGACAAATTAGTACTTTCTCAATTTTTAACTTTTTTAGCAAATTTACATAAAGGTCATCACGTATGCAGAGAGTTATTATATTATATTATATATATATATTATATTATATATATATATTATATTATATTATATTATATTATATTACGCTGTGTTGTGTTGTGTTGTAAATGCATTGTTTTTTACTGTACTGTACTGTACTGAACTGTACATGTGGCAAAATGGTGCGGGAGAACGACGGTGTGGACTTTAGAAAGGTGCAGGAGAACGACGGTGTGGACTTTAGAAAAGTGCAGGGGAACGACCTTGTGGACCTTAGAAAGACTGCGAGAACTTAATGAGACAGTGGCTCCAGGACGGCCACGCATGCGTACACTCATGTTCAGATAATGTAACAGTTCTTCTTGACAAATCTTGTAGCGTGAAACATGAGTGTGAAAGTAATGACGACAATGCGTGAAGTGGACAAGAAATTAGATTAGCATTTCTAGATTTCGTTTCTTTCCGCTACCTATTAGAGTTTGTTGAGATAGTTCACATCCTCGAAGTCCTGAAGCTCTGCTCGTGTCTGCTATTACGAGGCGTTGCTAGGTCGTTTCAAGCAGACAAGAAATCTTCGTCGCCCATACGATAGTCTGATGTACTTGTGTAAGAAGTGGAGTTTGGTAATTCCGTAGAGATCATCGGTTTACTCACAAATCAATCGACTAACGAGAATGAATGTCTCGAGACAGATTGTTCTGATGGTCATGTAGTAGCTGAGGTAAGGTTCCGTGAGCAGAGTCGTGTAAATAATTCCACGCGAGAATCCAGATATTTTCTTGTGGAAATGAGTTCATCGTGCGAGCAGAGACTGCCCACGGCAGTTAAGTTCACCTGTAGTCCACTGAGTCTATGCTTCCACACGACAGTTAAGTTCACCTGTAGTCCACTGAGTCTATGCTCCCCCACGACAGTTAAGTTCACCTGTAGTCCACTGAGTCTATGCTCCCCCACGACAGTTAAGTTCACCTGTAGTCCACTGAGTCTATGCTCCCCCACGACAGTTAAGTTTACCTGTAGTTCACTGAGTCTATGCTCCCCCCGACAGTTAAGTTCACCTGTAGTCCACTGAGTCTATGCTCGACGCACTTGCGAAAAATAACGCAGGCAACTTTTCTCGAAGACGTTCAGGCTGTGTTCTGGCTCCACCTAGTTGACCATCATAGAAGCAAAGATGGCTACACTGATGCAGGTTATGCTGAGCCATTATCAGCGGACAACCAGAACCTAACCTCACATCTTCTGGCACGCCAGGCAACATCAGCCTAACCAACAGGCTAGTGCTAGAGACAATTTTCTTGGATCTGGGTCCAGAACATCCTGTACCATTTCTATATTTCTTTTCTTTCCACTACCTATTAGAGTTTGTTGAGATAGTTCACATCCTCGAGGTCCTGAAGCTCTGCTCGTGTCTGCTATTACGAGGCGTTGCTACGTCGTTTCAAGCAGACAAGAAATCTTCGTCGTCCATATGTTATTTTATCTCTTGCAACATCCAAATTTATTATTTTTTGCACCTGCTCTAGCCTTTACACGGCCAACAACGTGTCGTGTGCAAAAGTGAGCTCATGTGACTTTCTTTTATCGCCAGAGGGGACATAAAACGCCAGCTTGTTAGCTGGCTCCACTACGTGGTAAAACATGTAGTATTAAAGTGCTTAATTCTGTCTGTCTGAAAAGCAATGGTCTGGTCTTTTCATGATGAAGTGACTATATAAAAATATATAAACTGTGGGAGACACTGAGAGAGTGACATAGATACTGAACAACATTAAGCATATTAATGAGAATATGCACAAAATTATAGATTAATAGATGAACTGCTTTCAGAAAACTGCAGTGAAACAGGCAGACGGTAACTGTGGAACTTGTGGGTCATCATTTTGGTCAGCAACTTCCATTATCGCTGATTGTGCCAGTGTTAGATTTGCGTGTTCGACCACAGTAACAGCATATTTGTACTGCGGTAACAGCATATTTGTACTGCGGTAACAGCATATTTGTACTGCGGTAACAGCATATTTGTACTGCGGTAACAGCATATTTGTACTGCAGGGCTTTGTGTCTTCCCGCTTGTGTCATCTGTCTTCAGTCCTTCGCTTTCTCCATGCAATGTGGGTCTTTCACCAGTTCCTCCTCTATTGTTCGCGGCTGTTGTAAAGTACGCAACGAAAAAACATTCCAGGTATGTTTTGTGTGTCAGCTTTAGTAAGCAGAGTCGCAAAGAGGAATTTTGTTAGTTGGTGTAAAACTATGTCTCTCTCTCTCTCTCTCTCTCTCTCTTTCATTCTTTTTCATTCCTCTCTCCCTCCCCCTCTCTGTTTTTTTCTCCTTCCCTCTCCCTCTTTCTGCCTCTCCCTCTCAATTCCATCTGTCCCTCTCTGTCTCTTCCTCTTTCTCCTTCCCTCTTTGTCTCTCCCTCTTCCCCCTCTGCCTCTCCCTCTTCCTTTCTTTCTCTCCCCCCCCCCAGTCTTCCCTCCTCTTCGTCTTTCCCCTCTTTCTCTTTATCTTTATCTTTCATTCCGCTCCTCCTTATCCAAAGATTAGTCATTCTATTTTCATCCACTACAATTCCCTCCCTCACCCCCCTTAAAAAAGACCCCCGAGGCCCTTCTTAAAACAGGGGAAGCCTTGTGGACCCCGGAGTGATGCACTGGCCAGAACCCCTCCCCCCCTTTCCAAAATCCGATGATGCCTCTCAGTCTTATTTCACTCAGCTTTTGATCTTGAATATAAGAAGCACATTATTAGCAACAACTGAGGTTAGAGAAAAGCTATGTATCACGAGGGCATACCATACATACACACATAACATATATACACACATAACATGCATACACACATAACATATATACACACATAACATGCATACACACATAACATATATACACACATAACATGCATACACACATAACATATATACACACATAACATGCATACACACATAACATATATACACACATAACATGCATACACACATAACATATATACACACATAACATGTATACACACATAACATATATACACACATAACATACATACACACATAACATATATACACTAATAACATATATACATACATAACATACATGCACACATAACATATATACACACATAACATGCATACACACAGGGCCACCGAGAAAGGGGGTAGTCGGTGGACTGCTTCGGGGCCCGGGGTGTCACTCTCTCTCTCTCCTCTGTTTTAAGTGTGGGCCTGGAGGATTTGAGGGGGCCCGAATTGGATGAAAAAAGCGCGGGGGGCCGGGGGTTGGAGGGCAACAGAGTTGTGTATCGACTTGTAAAATTTATATCGGAAACCCTAAAACCCTGTATACGCACAAGCATGCTCACTTGATTTACCTCTCTTATTTATATCCTTCCTGTGCTGTTAAACGTCACATAGGGCTCGCAAAGTAGTTCGCCAATTTTTCCTGTCTTCGGCGAGTCTTTCAACCTCATCAAAGGATTTTATGCCTGTTAATTTGGCCTCTCTTAATAATGTCCTCTTCAGAGTTTCACGCGGTCTGCCTCTTTTTCTTCGGCCTGTTGTGTTCCACTTGATAGCTTGTTTTGGGATTCTCTGATCATTTCTTCTCATCAAGTGACCAACATATGTCCATCTCCTTTTCCTGATCACCCATGACACTGGTTGTTGTTCAGTCATCTGTCTTATCTCTGCATTGTTCTTGAATTCATTCCACTTGATGCCGAGTATTTTCCTTAGGCATTTGTTTTCAAAAGAGTCTAATTTCTTTTCTATTTCTTTAGTTGTCTTCCAGTTTTCGCATGCATAAATGAGGGTGGATATTACATTTGAATTGAATAGTCTTAACTTGGTTTTTGTGCTTATAACTTTTGAATTCCATATGTTCTCAAGATTCTTGAAGATTGATGCTGCTTTTGCAATTCTGATCCTAACTTCCTTTCTAGTGTCACCATCCTGGTCTATGTAGCTGCCAAGGTATGCAAATTGATTTACCTCTGGTGGGTACTAAATTATAATAGGAAACATTGCTGAAAGAGAGAACGCGCAGAGAGAGAGAGAGAGAGAGAGAAAGTGAGAGTGAGAGCAGAAAGAAAGAGATAACAGACGATAGAAAGAGATCAGAAAAAGAGAGAGAACAGAAGAACAGAGAGAGAGAGGGAGCAGAGAGATCTGAGAGAGAAAGCAGAGAGCTGAGAGATAACAGCGAGAGAGCTGATAGAGGAGGAGAGAGAACAGAGAAAGAGAGAACAGAGAGAGCTGAGATATGGAGAGAGCAGAGAGAGAGAGCTGAGACAGGGAGAGAGCAGAGAGAGCTGAGAGAGGGAGCTGAGAGAGAGCACAGAGAGAGCTTATAGAGGGAGAGAGCTGAGAGAGAGCAGAGAGGGAGAGAACAGAGATAGCTGAGATAGGGAGAGACAGCAGAGAGATCTGAGATAGGCAGAGGAAGCTGAGAGATAAAGCAGAGAGCTGAGAGAGAGCAGAGAGAGCTGATAGAGGGAGAGAGAGCTGGGAGAGAGCAGAGAAGGAGAGAACAGAGAAAGGGAGAGCAGAGAAAGCAAAGAGAGAGCTGAGAGGGAGAGAAGAGAGAGCTGATAGGCAGAGAGAGCTGAGAGAAAGTTGATAGAGGGAAAGAGAGCTGGGAGAGAACAGAGAGAGCTGAGATAATTAAGAGAGAGCTGAGATAGAGAGCTGAGAGAGAGCTGATAGAGGGAGAGAACAGAGAAAGCTGAGATAGGCAGAGAGAGCAGAGAGAGAACAGAGAGCTGAGACAGAGAGCTGAGAGAGAGCAGAGAGAAGGAGACAGAGGGCTGGGAGAGAGCAGAGAGAGATGAGATAGGCAGAGAGAGCAGAGAGAGATGAGATAGGCAGAGAGAGCAACTGCTGAGAGAGAGCTGAGATAGGCAGAGAGAGCAGAGAGAAGGAGACAGAGGGCTGGCAGAGAGCAGAGAGATGAGATAGGCAGAGAGAGCAGAGAGAGATGAGATAGGCAGAGAGAGCAAAGAGAGATGAGGTAGGCAGAGAGAGCAACTGCTGAGAGAGAGCTGAGAGATTTGAGAGAGAGCAGAGAGCTGAGAAAGAGCAGAGAGAGGCTAAATTTATGGGCTATGCCTAAAACACAGACATTGCACCAGTTCGGCACACGAGGGAGAGAGAGAGAGACACTTTGCACAAAATAATTCGTTTCTTTGTGTAGCAACACATTCCTGTCATCCATTATTAATGCTCATTGCGCCAACAATTCCAAGCATGTATTTTTTTAGCCTTCAGCAAAATACACAGAAAATGTCTCCTAACTTGTACCTGGTCTAACTTCACTACATGCATAAGCGCCCTTGGGAAGTGAGGTCAGTGCCCCCCCCCCCCTTGTCAAAAAGAATAACAGTTTTCTCTTTCTGTGACCTAACCATTAATTGTTTTCGCTGACTTCAGCACAATGACAGGAAAATCAGGATTGTGTTAAGATACGCAAGATAGAGATTGTTCATGCTCTTAGAAGGCCAGTTCAAAATGATAATAATAATAATATCTATCTGACAGCTCTTCTGTCATATCTGAACTTGATTGTTAAGGACCTGAGTGAACTTCAGAAAATCATTGAGGACACCAAGACAACCTTCGTTAAATCTGTGAATATGCTCTCTCTCTCTCTCTCTCTCTCCTCTCTCTCTCTCTCTCTCTCTCTCTCTCTCTCTCTTGTTAGATATTGTTAGAAATTATTTTAATGTTTGTTAAAAAACATATGTTAGAAGATCTGTATTTACAATGTATTTTTGTTTATGTATGTCTGTGTGTGTATGTGTGCGTGAGAGCTATTTTATTATGTTAATTACTTCTTCTCTTTTACTTTGAATGTAATAGTTAAATCTTACACTCTTTTGATATGCTTTTTCATCATGTAATTTGTATACTTGTATTAAATCGAGTGTGTGGGAAGAATGAAAGATGGAGTGATGAAGGGCAGAATGTAAGACGGGCCTGCGTGCCCAATTCTTTACCCTTTAAAAATAAAGATTATTAATTCATTCATTCATTCATTCTCTCTCTCTCTCTCTCTCTCTCTCTCTCTCTCACACACACACTCCCTGAATAAGGTCAGTCTATGAATCTGACAGCAGAACTTTTGGCAATATTTGGATCTGTTAACAGAACTTTGGACAATATATTAATTTTTTAACAGAACTTTGGACAATCCTAGAAACTATTAACAGAAATTTGGACAATCCAAGAATCAGTTAACAGAACTTTGTACAATCTATGAATCCATTAACATAACTTTGGACAATCCATGAATCAGTTAACAGAACTTTGTACAATCTATGAATCCATTAACATAACTTTGGACAATCCATGAATCAGTTAACAGAAGTTTGGACAATCTATGAATCTATTAACAGGACTTTGAACAATCTATGGATCTATTAGCAGAATTTTGAACAATCTTGGAGTCTACTGAACTGAAGAGAAAAATGAGTGTTGGAAAACATATGAATCTGCAAAAAAATCGCTTTGGACTTTGCATGAGAACTTTGTTCAGTCATGAACAACGCCATGGGAACTTCGGACAATATTTTTATACTACGAATTTTTGGGCGAACTATACATGTACTCTGTAAGTCTGGTCAGTACATGAATACATGATTAACCCGACAAAATGACGGGAGACGAAATGAAAATATGAGTTTTTACTTGGATTACTTCTCTCAGTTAAATTTTACTTCCAAAATATCGTCATCAATCTAATAAACTGCTACATGACCAAAAACAAACAAAAAAACACCGAAAAAGAAACCACGTCACCTGAGTGATTACTGCTGAAATCCCACGTCAGGTTTTTGACATCTGCTCACCACAAATGACATCTCTCTGTATCCTATAAATCCGAGCAACTGAGCAAAAAAGAATCCACCCACACGCACAAACAGAAGACACCCACACAACACCAAAAATCCCCGTAACACTCGTAGCGTAAGGTCCACAGTCCGGCAATGCAAACTTATTACATTGTTGTGCTAAGATGCTATTCATCTTTTCGCCCACCTGTTAATATACTCAGTGAACTTTAGACAGTATCACACAAATGACACCTAAGAGATTGGTTCAGCGTGACCGAGCGATTATAGCGTTATCTTCTCAAGGCCGGGTTGGAGGAAAGGAGAGGAGGGATTGTGATGAATGGTTGGTCTTCCTACTAGGGCCCATAGTTCTGTTTCTAATTATTCTCTCACAACTAGGATTTACGAAATTGTCAGACAAGTAGCTCTGAGTATACCTACATACAAGATTAAGATCACGAGAGTCAGTGGGGGAAAAAAATGAGGAAAAGATCTCAGCTGGGACAAGAGAAGTGAAGAATTACCTCGGAAAGCTCATCTCAGCTGACGACAATATTGAGAAGGAAATATCTACAAGAACTGGACAGGTGTCTCAGGCCTTTAACAGATTACCAAATATATTGAAATCTCCCATTCTTCATACGAACCTGAATATCAGAATCTATAAATCCTGCGTATGCCCCGGTCTATTATATGCAGCGGAAACATGAAGAACCAACTGGGGCATCGAAAGTAGACTGAGAGGATTTGAAGGAAGATGCCTTATGAAAAATTTAAGAATACACTGTGAGGAACGCGTGACAAACGAGGAAATAACCAAACTAACGAGCATTGAGAACATTACTAAAGAAGTCAAAAGGCGAAGATGGAAATGGCTGAGCCACACACTACGAATGTAAAAAAAAAACCAATCGCTCTTATACTACTTTCACTTGGACGCACTTTCACTTGGACGCACTTTCACTTGGACGCACTTTGACTTGGACGCACTTTCACTTGGACGCACTTTCACTTGGACGCACTTTGACTTGGACGCCTCATGGAAAAAAAAGAATAAGGGGTAGGGCATTAAATATGGAGACGTGCAATACGGGAAGAACTAAAGGAAGCGAGACAGATATGGTTTGAGGTATCCTGACTTGTTCAGGACAGGATTGGCTGGAGAACCTTTGTTGATGCCTTATGCTCCATTGGGAGTACAGAGGACTGATGATGATGACATCTAAAGAGACTGTTAATTTTCTTACCTAATCGTATCTATTTCGGCCAATTATTCTGCGGCTGTATCAAAACCGAAGGTTTGCGATGAGGAGAATCAAGGGAGATAATTATGAATCTGGCACTCGGTCAAAGATCTTGGGTAGAATCTGCTCAATGAGAGACATGAGTTATCGAACTTGAGCGCGAACGTCGCCGCCTTACAGTGCTGCCCTCCTGATCCTGGATTATGCGTCATAAATATGCAATGTTGTCTTCCGACATCACGAAGACGGAGGATAGATGTTTCCACTTGATGATCACAGCTTCTGTGTTATTGTGGCGTGGCGTGGTTCAGTTTTCTTATTATGCCTGATCAGTGGACCCCAACCTTTTTACATTCAAGTACCCCTTATCCAAGCACACATAAGTTGCGGACTACCATTTTATATGTAATATAGCAATTTCGTAAACTCTTCAATTTTAATTTAACAAATGGTGCTTTATACCAATTCAATAACGCAGCCATTGGCCGTCTGGTAATGCGGGTCACAGGTTGGGAAACACTGTTCCAGACGACTCCTCAAAGACGCTGGATTGTCTTCTCTCAGACTGTATGCCATTTGCAATATAATCTGACGCCCCAGGCAGAATTTGGCAGTCTCCAACACGCAATAACAGCAAATTCAGTGTTACTTACAGTTTGTTTGTTTTTTTTTTCTAAAAGTTGAGCACATTCAACAAATAGCGATCGATTTTGAGCCTCGTGGTTATTTTGAATGTAACACAATTTCTTTTAATGTTTGTTTCGCTTCTTCGCATGTTGATCCGATTCTTGAGATGTCTTTTTTAAACTATTATTTACAATTTAACTTCTTTGCTGCTGCTGCTGTTGGATCTCCCCAGAATTGCGACCCAGGACGCTCAAAGCAGAGGATACCATGAATATGTTGAACCAGTGGCAGTGAGTTGGGTTTGGTTTATAATCCGCTCTGACATATAAGGCGTGGGTTGATATGTGGCCTTATGATCCATTGAGCGGATACGTATATTCTACTCAAGTATTAAAACACATGCGAGTATACTCCCTGCCATATACCTACGTATATACCTACTAATTTGACTGATGTTATCTCCTTTTTTACGCACCTGATTTGGCTGTTGTATCTCCTTTTTACGCACCCGATTTGGCTGTTGTATCTCCTTTTTACGCACCCGATTTGGCTGTTGTATCTCCTTTTTAGGCACCCGATTTGGCTGTTGTATCTCCTTTTTTACGCACCAGATTTGACTGTTGTATCTCCTTTTTACGCACCAGATTTGACTGTTGTATCTCCTTTTTACGCACCAGATTTGACTGTTGTATCTCCTTTTTAGGCACCCGATTTGGCTGTTGTATCTCCTTTTTTACGCACCCGATTTGGCTGTTGTATCTCCTTTTTTACGCACCCGATTTGGCTGTTGTATCTTCTTTTTTACGCTTCTAATTTGGCTGTGTATCTTCTTTTTTACGCACCTGATTTGACTGTTATATCTCCTTTTTTACGCACTTGATTTGGTTGTGTATCTTCTTTTTTACGCACTTGATTTGGTTGTTGTATGTCCTTTTTTTACGCACCTGATTTGGCTGTTGTATCTCCTTTTTTTACGCATCTGATTTAGCTGTTGTATCTCCTTTTTTTACGCATTTGATTTGGCTGTTATATCTCCTTTTTTTACGCACCTGATTTGGCTGTTATATCTCCTTTTTTTTACGCACCTGATTTGGCTGTTGTATCTCCTTTTTAGGCGCCTACGTCACGGATATAATCCTGATAACTTGCTCTTTGGTTCGCGAACACACGTAAACGAAGATTCCTCCGCCACTTCCTGTTTACCATCTGTGTCACATGAGGTAACTGTTAACTCTTTACACTCTTCGTTGCGCACTATTTGGTTATGCTCAACAGAGAACATTTTTTTAGGTGAAGTGAGTTCACTATACGATTGAAAGCTGGGGTTGCTTGGAAATCAGTCGTAATGTCGTAAAACAAGTACAGTTTTGATTGAAGCGTACAATTCTACTTTCATTTTCCGTCCTGTCATTTTTTGATGTTTCATATCCAGCTTCACTGTCAGTATCTAACTTGATCAACTGTAATATTTTGTATAAATTATTACTCCATTCATTGGCGGACAGACATACAGTCGGACGGACAGACAGACTGATAAGACAGATAAATAGATATGTAAATGCAGCTTTCATATCGCAGCGTCTTGGAAAGAAACATTTTGGGATAGGATGGAAAACAGATTTTGCAATGTGCGATATGTTTTCCCCATTCTCTGAAATCCTAGAGTCGTTTTCCCTTCTTGTCAGCCCAGTGCTAAAGAACACACACACACTGCAGGTGAGCCTTCCTACACAAAAGCCGTGACCGATGGTTCTATTTCAGTTCTGCATCATTTGTTTCTCTTCATCCCTGAAACAGAAAGACATGACCTTCAGAGTAATAAACTTTCGACAAAAGCAGAGGATATTGTTACGAGTCTGATAAACGATATGATAATCTTTTGTCTGTTAGTCGATGCGGTAATAAATGTGTAAAAGGTCGGCTGACTGTCCCGTTTGTGAAATTTCTCAAGTACTTTTTTAATGTTTCTTATTTCGTGCAGGATCGTATGACCTCTCTCTCTCTCTCTCTCTCTCTGAACCTTAAGTGCCCAGGGCACATGGGGCTTCCGCAAGGGTTTTCCACAAATGCCTGTCCTTCGCCTTTTTTTCTGCTCGTCTCGTATGACCTAAAACAATTTAAACACTCCTTCTCTTCATGCCTGTGGGCTGTTTCTCCATTTACTTTCTCTTAAACATTTTCTGCTTGTATCAGCAAGAATACTTGGCCAAAAAAAAAAAAAAAACAAGCCCACCTTGTCGTCAAAGAAAAATGAGTACGAACACGTCATCTGGATGACTGATGCCTGGGCCAGGATGATAAAAGCATATACTTCAAATAGCCTAAAAACACCTGAGGCGGAATTTCACACACTTAAGTCGCAGTGAACAGTTTCCGGATTGCCTGAACAAGGTGCACAACCGTCGACATAACCCGCTCAGTGAATGTACCCCCCGGACACTAGACTTCAAGCAGACAAGATACTGCACGAACACAAGACACTGCACGAACACAAGACACTGCAGAGAGACAAGACATTGTAAAGAGACAAGACACTACAAGAAGAAAAGGCACTGGCGGTACACAAGACACTGCAAAGAGACAAGACATTGTAAAGAGACAAGACACTATAAGCAGAAAAGACACTGTCAGTACACAAGACACTGCAAGCAAATAAGACACTGTAAGCAGACAAGACACTGCTCTGCAAGTATGCAGGACACTGTAAATGGACACACTACAAGTTGACAAGACACTGCCAGTACACAAGACATTGCAAAGAGACAAGACACTACAAGGAGACACGACACCGCAAGTGCATAAGATACTGCAAGCAGACAATACACAGAAACCAGACAAGACAGTGCAAATAAACAAGACCCTGCATGGCGACAAGAAACTGCAAGCCGAAAAAAAAACACTACAAGCAGACAAGACACTGCAAGCAGACAAGACACTGCAAGCAGACAAAACGCTGTAAGAGACACGAAGACAGAACAGCCTATCACAGGAATGCACGGTACCTGAAGATCTACTACGAACTACTTCCAACCATTATCTGACTAAATGGCTAGGGTTGCTTTCTGACAACCACTCTACGGCTTGAGGCATGCTACTCTAACCAACTCCCTGTCCGATATATCCTTTGTGCCACAATTTAGCCACTGTTTCAGCTACGAAAAACATTCATTTACAATGCAAAGAGACAGAACAAAATATGCGAAGCATTAAGAAGATGTAGCCGTGACGCAGGGAAATAAGGAATAACAGCTTTTCGTGACATTAAAAAGATACTAGCAAATAATAATTTCGGCTAATAATTCGATTAGAATCATCATAATCATTTTCATCGTCGTCGTCATCATCATCATCAAGTGCCGTTCCGATAGGCGATGGCGTTGATGTTTTTACACAAGACTGGTTTCGTGATGTATTCCATCAGCTTCATCGGTGGCTTTTTAACCGAACCATAGTTTTAGATTGTCCACCATCCTCTCTCTCTCCCTCTCTCTCTCTTCTGCTCTTCCTCTCCCTCTCTCGTCCCTTCTCCCTCTCTCCACTTTCCCACTCCCCCTTCTTTCTCAGTTTTGATCTCTCCTCCTCTATCTGACTCTTATCAGCTTTATCTTTCTCTCTCTAATTTCTCTTTCTCTGTCCCTTTCTTTCTCACTGTCTCCCTCCCTCTCTCTCCCCCCCCCCTTTCTTTCTCACTCTCCCCTTTCCTTCTCACTGTCTCCCTCTCTCTCTTCCACTCTCCCTCTCTCCACTTTCCCACTCCCCCCTTCTTTCTCAGTTTCTCTCTCTGACTCTTATCACCTTTCTCTCTCTCTCTCTCTCTCTCTAATTTCTCTTTCTCTCTCCCTTTCTTCTTCACTGTCTCCCTCTCTCTCTCTCTACCCTCTCCTCAGTGTCTCCCTCTCTCTCCTTTCTCCTCATTCTCACCCCTCTCTCTCTCTCCCTGTTTCTCATTCTCCCTTTCTTCCCCTATCTCTTATCTCTCTCTCTCTCTCTCTCTGCTTTCTCAATTATTTTTTTCCTGGTACAATGATAATTTCTCCAAGTCCTGCCCTTCACAACGCTTGCCTAGTGCACTCTTCCTGCATTTTTATTATAGGTTTAATTAGAATCCGTTCACTTACTTCATCGCCTTTCATCAAACATTAGTCATTACAGCTCTCCAGGGTACTATTAACATTCAGTAACAATACAGCTATAATTTTCTATTAACTTCATGAATGTCACAGTCCAGTACCTCTTACATAACTTCCAGTGCGCTTATACAGACTCATTAAATATTAAATAAGAACTTGTTTTTTTTTCTTCTTTTCAATTCGTTAAAGTACTCTGAATAGGAGTATTTCTATATTGATTAGATCTTTTTGGTTTTCCTTGCTGAAATTTTGACGTTGAGGCGTGTTATCTTAATAATATTACATAAAGAGTGCTTGTAAATAGCATGTACATTAAATACAAACGTGTGGGAAATAAGCCAGAATACACTTTTGTGTACTGACAAATGTGTTTTCGCTACGGAAAAAAAGGAACGAAACAATGGAAGAATAACATAGCCTGTAAAGCAAAACTTTCCGAGAGGATTAATCCGTGGCTGTCACAAACTGTTGTCGTTCAGGTAGTTGTAGTTTTTACACGTTCGGGTTAGGACTTTTTTAAACTACTTCATTATATTGATATTGATGGAGTTTTGTCTTTACAGGTTGATTGCTATTTATCTTGTGTGATTGCTATATAGTTCGCCAGCGTTCACATTTTGGCTAAGCTTGGCTGCTGTTTATCTTGTGTGATTGCTATATAGTTCGTCAGCGTTCACATTTTGGCTAAGCTTGATTGTTGTTTATCTTGTGTGATTGCTATATAGTTCGTCAGCGATGACATTTTGACTAAGATTGACACTATAGCATTATAATTTTCACATCTTGATGATTAGGTCCATAGCTTCCATTTCTACATTGCTTTCAACTCAGCCACAGAAATAAAACTACCCAGATCTGCACGGACTGAGAACCTCTGTAAGATATAATCACGCGGAGTTTTGATTCATCTCCAGCAAGACCACACATTTGTGTATCTGGCAATTTCACTTTTAGCGAAAAAAAAAAAAGTATAAGCATTAAGCCATTCCTAGAACTGCATAAACAAGTCTACGCCGTTCCAGAATAGAGCGAGAACTGATAATAAACTGGAATTTCATTACTTAGTCCCTGCTACAATTGGATGAAGAAATTAACCATTACCTGAATTGCGTGAATGTATTCTGACTCATTCCAGAACAGACTGAGTACTAAAAATATTGCTGGGAACTTGTAGCTGAAGAAATTAACCATTCTCAGAATTGCATGAGCAGGCTCTACCCCCATTCCCGAACAGATTGAGAACTAAAAATAAACTGGGAACTTGCTCTCGAGAACTCTGACATAATCAGATGAAGAAACCGAAAATTGGAAAGTCTGGTATGTGTTCCGAACTCAGTTATGATAGAATATGTCTTCCAGAATAATCGACTTCCGGGGAGAGACATCTACGGCAATAGCTGCCAACCTCAGGCCGCGACTTAAATTTCGGTTGAGTAGGGGGTGGGGTGTTCTGATATAAAGTTATTATGCTTTTGAGATAAGGGTGGGGGGTCTAAGGGTCGGGAGAGGGTATATTTTTCCATTTATTTTTTTCGGCTTTATGTTTTCGAAGGTAAAGGTAGCCCTGCCATGCCATGGAGACACCTGGAGGACATGGTGTTTGGTCCATAGTTACCTGGATCTGTCGGCACACTAAAGTAAGATGTGGCCAGCATCTCGCCTTGACGCCTTTCCCTCCCCTAGCTCTAGAAGAAGTCATTTACCCACTTCTACGACCTGGGTCCCCGGGGCGCCTTTGGCCAGATTCGAACCACCGACATTCACAACGAGAAGCTAGTCACAGCAGCCACAATGTCAAAGTTACGACACGTGAAAGGCAATGAAACAAGTAGTTTAATATTTAAACACAAAAAGAAGAAGAAAAAAAAACTGTTTCATTTGTCGCGGGTCACAGACCACCCCTGGTTGTAGGGACTCCCTCTTAAAACGTTTAGGAATCATAGGTCGACGTCAGTACACTTAAGAGCGGAACTCTCATGGACAAAAGGGATTAAACGAGACAATTAAACGACTAAAAAGAGACTAAAAATAAACTTTAAAGACTAAAAAGAGACAAAAGAGAGTAAAACGAGACAAAACAAATTAAAAAAGAGACAACAGAGACAAAAAAGGGACTAAAAAGAGACAAAAGAAATTAAAAAGAGACAACAGAGACAAAAAGAGACTAAAAGGAGACTAAAAAGAGACTAAAAAGAGACAAAAGAGACAAAAAAGAGACAAAAGAAACTAAAAAGAGACAAAAGAGACAAAAGAGACAAAAAGAGACTAAAAAAGAGAGTAAAAAGAGACTAAAAAGAAACAAAAGAAACTAAAAAGAGACAAAAGAAACTAAAAGGTTACAAAAGGAAACTAAGAAAACTAAAAAGAGAGTAAAAAGAGACTAAAAAGAGACTAAAAAAGAGAGTAAAAAGAGACTTAAAAGATTAAAAAGAGACAAAAGAGACGAGACTAAAAAGAGACAAAAGAGACTAAAAAGAGAAGCATGCTGCGGTTTTGCCTGTGCCCTGCTACTCCATGCACTCCAAGTGTACCCAGACAACAAGAAGTGAGTTGAGCAGGCGAGGTTTAAGTCAATAGTTGAGTAGAGCAGGCAAGGTTAAGTCCTGAGCTGAGTAGAGCAGTCGAGGTTTAAGTCTTTAGTTGAGTAGAGCAGGCAAGGTTTAAGTCCTGAGTTGAGTAGAGCAGGCAAGGTTTACGTCCTGAGTTGAGTAGAGCAGGTAAGGTTTAAGTCCTGAGTTGAGTAGAGCTGGCAAGGTTTAAGTCCTGAGTTGAGTAGAGCAGGCAAGGTTTAAGTCCTGAGTTGAGTAGAGCAGGCAAGGTTTTAGTCCTGAGTTGAGTAGAGCAAGCAAGGTTTAAGTCCTGAGTTGAGTAGAGCAGGCAAGGTTTAAGTCCTGAGTTGAGTAGAGCAGGCAAGGTTTAAGTCCTGAGTTGAGTAGAGCAGGCAAGGTTTAAGTCCTGAGTTGAGTAACCGCAGCCAGGCCCAGATTCCTTCGTCCACGATACATGTTTGAGCAACCAACGTTAAGTCCAGCTCTAGAAGAACACATAATAAATGTCACAAGATGGTTATGAATGGCTGACGGAAAGAGCGGCATGTCATGTAACCACTTCAGATGATCGGCTCGAAGTCATTTACACAGTTCTGGGCAGTGATGTCAAGAGCTGATCACAGTACTCATCCAAACAATGGAAGTTTCATCCATTTATTACAGTAATATTCCATCGTTCAAACTACAGGCAGACTCCATCATTCAAGCTACAGGCAGACTCCATTTTCTTTTTCAAACTACGGGCAGACTCCATGGTTCAAACTACAGGAAGACTCCATCGTTCAAACTGCAGGCAGACTCCATCGTTCAAACTGCAGGCAGAGTCCATCGTTCAAACTACAGGCAGACTCCATCGTCAAACTACAGGAAGACTCCATCATTCAAACTACAGGCAGACTCCATCGTCAAACTACAGGAAGACTCCATCATTCAAACTACAGGCAGACTCCATCGTTCAAACTAAGGCAGACTCCATCGTTCAAACTGCAGGCAGACTCCATCGTTCAAACTGCAAGCAGACTCCATCGTTCAAATTAAGGCAGACTCCATCTTTGTAACAAGACAACTACGAACATTTTCACGTCTATCAGGATCATGCTCCCCAACCAGTCTCTCTGGTCCCACACACAACCCGCTCCTAGTCGGGTCTCTGGTCCCACACACAACCCGCTCCTAGTCGGTTCTCTGGTCCCACACACAACCCGCTCCTAGTCGGGTCTCTGGTCCCACACACAACCCGCTCCTAGTCGGTTCTCTGGTCCCACACACAACCCGCTCCTAGTCGGGTCTCTGGTCCCACACACAACCCGCTCCTAGTCGGTTCTCTGGTCCCACACACAACTCGCTTCTAGTCGGGTCTCTGGTCCCACACACAACCCGCTCCTAGTCGGGTCTCTGGTGCCCAAGTGCTCATAAAACCCACGGACCAGGTGACGGTCCTGGCTTAAGTTACTGTGCTTAATTACAGGTTATGAAACACCAGAGATTAGATATGCTGATGACACAGTATTACTGTCCACAACACAAAAAAGGAATGGAAAAACTAATTATGTTGAATAGCGAAGAGCAACACCTCTATCTTAATGCGAAGAAAATTCAATTGATGACAACTGACAAAAGAAACAAAGCAGCTGAAACATGTATCAATGAGGAAAAACTGTAAGAAGTGGAGAGTTTTGAATATCTTGGATCATTGCCAACTAATAAAGGAGATACAATGAGGGAAATTAAAAGGAGGACATCTATCGCCCTTCAGAAAGTAAAACAACTAAAGAATCTGTGGAGAGGAACAGACAGAACTACAAAAATAAGATGTTTAAGGGTATGCATCTTTCCCATCGCAACATATGCCTGTGATACCTGGACACTTAACAAAACAGCTGAGAAATACATAAATGGCTTTGAATGTAAATGCTACAGAAGAGTTCGTCAAATATCATGGACACAAAAAAGAACAAATATATCCATACTACAATAATTTAATATTGAAGAAGGCTGGCTAGTAAAGAGGCTTAAAGAGAGAAAACTTAAATATTTTGGACACATTAAACGTCATGATAATCTAGAGAAAACCGTCTTGGAAGGGTACATAACGGGAAAAAAGAAAGAAAAGGAAGACCAAGGCGAAGATGCCTGCAAGACATCATTGATGATCTGCAAATGGATGCATCAGCAGCAGGCCATCTTGCTCACAACCGAGAGGCATACAGGAGTGCTGTTAAGGGGGCAAAGTTCCACAAGAGGCATGCAAATGAATGAATCAATAAATGAATACACAAAAACTCAGGGGGCGGCGACCGCCCTTCTCAGATACCCCGGGGGAAAGCACTTCACTAAAGAACTAAGGACTAGATGTTTTTTGTCTTCAAAGACTGTTTTCCTTAGACCCGACTGTACACAGGCGGTCAAGAATGACGGCAACAGAAAGAAAGGTGGGCGGGTGGGGATCAGTATGAGAAGGCTACAGGAACGAGCGGTTACGGTGACTGTTTGTTGGGTTAGAATAACCTAAGACTTTTTTAAAGCCGACAACTTCCAGTCCTCTCTCTCTCTCTCTCTCTCTCTCTCTCTCTCTCTCTCTCTCTCTCTCTCTCTCAACCTTAAGTGCCCAGGGCACATGGGGCTTCCGCAAGGGTTTTCCACAAATGCCTGTCCTTCGTCTTTTTTCCTGCTCTTGCCCAAGTGAGCCCTCTATTGCTCAACATCCTTTCTGTTGTTCTTCTCCATGTCTCTTTTGGTCTACCCTTACTCCTGTTCCCCTGTGGTGTCCATCTTAGTGTTATTTTTGGTAGTGAGTTGTCAGTCATTCGGAACACATGTCCCAACCATCGCCAGCGTCTTTCCTCAATAATTGTTGTCAGTGGCTTCATCTGCATTTCTGCCAATAAGATGTTATTTCTTATGGTGTTTGGCCAAAATATTTTTCTAATTCTTCGTAAACATTTAGTCTGGAAAGAATTCAACTTGTTTTCTATGGTTTTGGTGATTTTCCAGCATTCGCTTCCATAGAGTAGTACACTTAGAACATTACTCTTAAATATCCTGATTTTCATATTTATGCTTAGTTTTTTTTATTTCCATATATTCTGCAGCATTGCAAAAGCCTGGTTTGCTCTAGTAAGTCTGCTGTTGATGTCTTCTGTGCTGTCTCCATTTTCTACTACTCTGCTGCCAAGGTATACAAATTCGTTGACCTCCTCCACTAACTTGCTATCTACTCTGAGTACATTTCTGTTGTTCACACTTTGCTTCATTAACTTTGTCTTTCCTACGTTGATCTTTAGTCCTATGTTGTTTGCATTCTGAGTTAGCTTGTTTATTTTATCTTGCATATCTTTGTGACTGCTTGATAATAGACAAATGTCGTCCGCAAAGTCAAGGTCCTCCAGCACTGTGTCAAGGGTCCACTGTAATCCTCTGCGTTTGTCTGATGTTGCCTCCTTCATTAACCAGTCTACTGCCAAGATAAATAATGCTGGTGATAGTACACATCCCTGTTTCACTCCTGTTTGTACCCTAAAGCTGCTGGAGGTATGTTATCCACAGATAACTTTGCACTGAAAACCCTCGTATAGGGCTTTGATTACATTAACTATCTTATGGGGGAGGCCATGGCATCTTAGGATTTTCCACAGTGCATCTCTGTTGACACTGTCAAAGGCTTTCTCAAAATCTATGAATAATGCATATGTTGTGCTATGCCACTCATTTGCCTGTTCTAATATTTGTCTAAGTACAAATATGTGGTCTATGCATGATCTTCCTTTCCTAAATCCTGCCTGCTCTTTCAGAAGTTTTTCCTCAAGTGTTGGTACAATTCTGTTGATGATTATTCTGCAAAATACTTTACTGGTGAGTGGCAGTAGGGTAATGCCTCTCCAATTCCCGCAATCTCTGAGGTCACCCTTCTTTGGTAGTTTTACTATAAGCCCAGTTTTCCACTCATCTGGGGCTTTTTCTAGATCCCAAATTTGTTGTAATATCCGGCAAAGTTGTTTTGGTGTTTCTGTTTCTTCTTCTTCAACATCTCAGCAGTCACTTCATCTTCACCTGGTGCCCTGTCTGATTTTAGCTTCTTTATTGCCTCCTTTACTTCACTTATTGTTATTGGTCCTGTATTGATGTTTAGTTCCGTTTTTGCTTCAGGTATGTCTATTGTTTGTGCTGCTTGTGTTCTGTTTAGTAGGGTGTTAAAGTGTTCCCTCCATCTTTCAATTTTTTCTCTTTCTCCACTGACCAGTTGTCCATTTTGTGTTAACTTCCAGTCCTACATCTTCTTTTATGCAAAACCTCCTTTTTTTTCTTGGCAGTAAACAGATAAATAAAACATAGACGCGTTAATGTGTCTATTTGTGCCCTTGGTTTATTGATCAGAGCAGAGGGATGGCAAGAAAGAGAGAGAGAGAGGGGGAATTGAAAGAGAGACGGAGAGAGAGAGAGAGAGAGGAAATGAAAAAGAGAGAGACAGAGAAAATGAGAGAAGGAACTTAAAGAGAGAGGGAACTGCGAGAGAGAGAAACTGGGATAGAGAGAGGGAGGAACTGAGACAGAGAGAGAGAGAGAGAAAGAGAGAGATGAACTGATATAAGATACTGAGATAGAGAGAGAGGAACTGGGGGGGGGGGGAGGAGAAGAGGAACAGAGATAGAGAGATGAATTAACAGAGAGAGGGGGAATGAGACAGAGAGAGAGAGAGAGGAACTAAGAGAATGAATGAATGAATGAATGAATAATCTTTATTTTTAAAGGGTAAAGAATTGGGCACGCAGGCCCGTCTTACATTCTGCCCAGAGAGAAACAGAGATAGTGAGAGGAACTGAGAGAGAGGAACTGAAAGAAAGAAAGAAAGGAACTGAGACAGAGAGAGAGAGAGGAACAGAGAGAGAGAGAGAGAGGGAGGAACAAAGAGAGAGAGAGAGAAGTGCAAATTTTGGCAAAAACAGCGAAAGATGTATAGTTATTATTTCTGTGGATAATTACTAAAAACTATGTTTAAAAACAAATTCAATAATTCCCAGAAATAAGTTTTTTTTTAAATTTTAAACACACAAGTTTCAGTGTTCATCCCTTACTTATTCTACAATTCAATCTCCTTTGACGACTCTTACATTCCTTAACTCGGCTGTCCCTAGTCACGTGTGTAGATCACGTGAACTGGAGGTCAAGATAATGTGTACATCACGTGATCAGGCGGTCAAGACGACACAAAATAATCTCTCTCACGAATATCTCACAGGAAGGAAAGGAGACAATGCAAAAAAGGGGGAGATAATGTAATTTTTTTTAAAAACTCTTTAACTGAAACGGAAAAGTAACAGTTCAACGATCTGAACAACGCTGATAGGCTAAAGTGCACAGATCAGGTTACAATACCTTACTTAAGTCTTAAGTTACACTTTTTCCACTTCTAAAACGGCAGCCAGCTGGGTTATATCAGCTTCATACAGAGGTTATGTTTGTTTAAAATTACTTCTATTAGCACATTCAAAAGTACAGGTTGTCTGCTCTTGGCGGTGTGTTATAATGTCGCGAGGCAACAGGTATCTGACATACAAAATTAAATTTAATGAAGTAAACAGTTCATTTTCCACTACTGAACAAGAATCGGACTGGGTAGAAATAGAGGAGGGAAAGTCTATCGAAGAAAGCAAAGAAACATACAATATTTGAGCTAAAATCCTTCTTAAGCGGCAGCTTGTGCGTGGGTGTGTATAGAAGAGGGAAATTGTGTATCGAAGAAAGCAATGAAACATACAATTTCAGATAAAATGCTTCTTCAGCTCCAGTTTATGTGTGTGCGTGTGTGTGTGGTTGGTTGGGGTTGGGGGGGGGGGGTCATATATCTACCAACAGGTTCGTCTTCTATGACCTTCACCATGACATATAAAAACTACTCATTGTTTAAAATCTTAGCACTTCCGCCTACTTTTCTTATCTTATTTTGTTACCTGACCTTCTAACATTTTTTGTTACACTCACACCAGCTGTACACCATTCCAAAAAAAAATGTTTTCACTCAAAAGGTCATGTTACAAATATCCCCCCCCCAAACCAAGTTGTGGAAAAAAAAAACTCCATCAAGACTCTTACATCAATCACAGATACAACAACGGTTTGGCTGTGCTGGCGGGCGGGCAAAACACAATCAGTGAAGTGAAGAACACAGTGTCGTATATTTAGACCTTTGGAAAAAAAAAAGTCATAGATCAAGCACTTTTAGACGCAAGAGAACGAAAAATAACACAAGAATTACCACGGCTCCTGTATAACGAGCAACCGTCTACCCACGACAATACAACCTTACCGGAGGTGCGAGATAGCAACGTTTATTAATGCGCTGTCCTCTCGCGGCTAG
This sequence comes from Achatina immaculata, assembly GCA_009760885.1. Taxonomy (NCBI): domain Eukaryota; kingdom Metazoa; phylum Mollusca; class Gastropoda; order Stylommatophora; family Achatinidae; genus Lissachatina; species Lissachatina immaculata. The sequence continues at coordinate 25,828,742 of CM019718.1, forward strand.
ATGGTTTCTTGTTCAACCGGAGTTCGTGGGCTCAAGTCCCAGGTAATTCTCTTGCCATTTTTCTTTCTCTCATGTCTAAAAGTGCTTGTCTATTTTTTTTTCCTTTTCTAGATCAAATCATACAAACCCGTGTTCTATTACTTTACTGTGTGAAAACTTCGTTATTTCCTGTTTATAAAACTTTGTATCGAAAAATCAGTCAAATATTGTTAGAATTGGCCGCTACTGAAGCCACTCAGCACAAATAAAGGCCAACTACTTACACAAACAGATCTACCTGGTTTAACAGCCATCACCCAAGACGAAATGAGCCTGTATATTTTCTATAATTTTCTTAGTCACACATAACGGAGTTTTTGTGTGTGTGTGTGTGTGTTTTTTTTTGGGGGGGGGGGAATGGAGAGGGTGTCAAAGAGAAATAACCGTAAAGTGACAGCATTTGCAATTTATTTCTAACTACATTAAATGCTATTTATCGAGCAATATTTTGTTGTACTTTATGATTACTGTTTCATTTTTTTCACCCATTTGTCATTTAATAATTCCTTTTTTTCTTCGTAAAACTCCTGTTTCAGCTTTCATCTATAAACTACGAACTGTGGGAATAACTTGGTTGAAGGGTAATTTTTGTGGATAGCCAACAAAGCACTCCAAGTTCAATCTCAGACTGTTGTAACTTACTTTTCTTTGTTGAGAGAGAGAGAGAGACTGAGAGAGAGAGAGAGAGAGAGAGAGAGAGAGAGAGAACTTAAATCGTTTTAAGTAGAAATCAAATATTCATTTCTTTTTACGTCATTTTTGATTCGGGTTACATCTGGTCATTATTCTAAAAATGACGCAGAGAGTAACTTTAACAAAAACAATATGGAATAACAGAGCAGAGGAACGAACTGAATAACAAAACACTTGCAAACGTGAACCTACATTGAGCGACCGCAGAACTAAACTGATATTGTAAAAACAAGAACAAGAACTTCGTGTTCTCACGACTCCTAGCACGACCATTAAGCGAGTAACTGCCCCTGAATAAAACAACCAGTGATATGATATTATTTTATATGGGGGCCACAACAGGAAATAGGCAACTTGTACTGTTTATTTTTAAAAAATGGCTCAGCAATAGCTAAGCACCACCCGGAGCAAATTTATTGGGCCTTTTACTGTAGAGAAAACATACAAAATAACTTTTAGTCTAAAAAAAGTATGCGGTAAAATACGCCGGAGAATACAATAAAACTGTGCCTCTCATACTTGATATTCAAACTGTCGCCCCTAACCCCCCCCCCCCTCCAAATAGCCCCCCTCCTCCCTCATTTCAACCTTCACTCAAAGTAGTCTCGGGCTAAGTCTCCACCTTTACAGTGCCAATGATCTCTGAATGATATTTACCACACAGTCGCCGACAGTCGTGTATTGTACAGGGCAGTCTATCCTGATATGTCTCGTAATGTAGACAGATGCTCTCTGTCTTCAGGGACTGTTTTCCTTAGCAATGGTGTGTCAGGTCCCCATTTTTTACAGGTGTTTTCTTCTCGTGTCGCCTGGATACATAAGTACATGCATCTCTCATAGTGAAGGTCCAAGGTTCGAATCTGGCTGAAGACGCCCCAGTCACCAAGCTACAGATATGAATACCTGACCTCTCCTGGACCTATGGAAGGAAACGCAGTCAAAACTGACCGAATCACGCAGTCAAAACTTACCTCACCACGCAGTCAAAACTTACCTCACCACGCAGTCAAAACTTACCTCACTACGCAGTCAAAACTTACCACACCACGCAGTCAAAACTTACCTCACTACGCAGTCAAAACTTACCTCACTACGCAGTCAAAACTTACCACACCACGCAGTCAAAACTTACCAAACCACGCAGTCAAAACTTACCACACTACGCAGTCAAAACTTACTACACTACGTAGTCAAAACTTACCACACTACGCAGTCAAAACTTACCACACTACGCAGTCAAAACTGACCTCACCATGCAGTCAAAGCTGACCTCACTACCCTCTGTGATGCGAGCACGTCAGGGAGACCCTATGCAATTTTCTTTCGTGCAATATTTACAAACAAAATTGAATGTGACTTTATATTTTCACAGCAAGCGACTCACGGGAGCAACAATGCATGCCCTGGAGATTCAGGTCGTTTCTTGGGTCTCTGTTCTTCTTCATACAGGCTGTTTCTTCAGTCTATATTCTTTCTCATAAAGCTGTTTCTTCAGTTTATATTCTTTCTCATAAAGCTGTTTCTTCAGTTTATATTCTTTCTCATAAAGATGTTTCTTCAGTTTATATTCTTTCTCATAAAGCTGTTTCTTCAGTTTATATTCTTTCTCATAAAGCTGTTTCTTCATTTTATATTCTTTCTCATAAAGCTGTTTCTTCAGTTTATATTCTTTCTCATAAAGCTGTTTCTTCAGTTTATATTCTTTCTCATAAAGCTGTTTCTTCAGTCCATATTCTTTCTCATAAAGCTGTTTCTTCAGTCTATATTCTTTCTCATAAGGCTGTTTCTTCAGTCCATATTCTTTCTCATAAAGCTGTTTCTTCAGTCTATATTCTTTCTCATAAAGCTGTTTCTTCAGTCTATATTCTTTCTCATAAGGCTGTTTCTTCGGTCTATATTCTTTCTCATAAGGCTGTTTCTTCGGTCTATATTCTTTCTCATAAAGCTGTTTCTTCAGTCTATATTCTTTCTCATAAGGCTGTTTCTTCAGTCTATATTCTTTCTTATAGGGTTGTTTCTTGAATCTGTAATATTTTGCATAAAGATTGTTTACTGAGTCTATATTCTTTCTCTTAAGGCTGTTTGTTGAGTCTCTACCCTTCTTCATACTTTTTTTTTAAACTCTTCTTCATACAGGCTGTTTCTTGAGTCTTTATTCTACTTTATACAGGCTGTTTCTGTGGTATATATTCTTCTTCATTCAAGCTCTTTCTTGGCTATCTATTCTTATTCATAGAGTACAATCTGTTTCGTGGACCTATATTCTTCTTCATACAGGCTGTTTCGTGGGGTCAATATTCTTCGTACAGGCTGTTCCTTGAGTCTGTATTTTTCTTCTACTTCTTTGTTTTACTAGAAACGGAGAAACACGAGCAGCCTTCATTTCTGCTTCCTTAACTCTGCTGCATTCAGGATTGTATCTCTTTATGACGGGGCGCTGTAGAGTTATCTGCCCGACCAAGAAGGGAAATAACCGTCCTAGAGCTGTGAAACTTCAATGTTATTCCATGTACTCACCCCGAAATTCAACACACGTTGCACGTCATTTCTTCAGTTTTTTAACCCATTCCAGCAGAATATCAGGTATCTGCTCACTGAAATTCTGCTCATTTGCTGCTATCACCTCCTAATTATTAAAAAATTTCCTCCGTTTTTTTTTAAAGGCTGATATACAGATACTAGTCCAGCGTTTCCCAGGCTTGCTCTGGCTTCCGCCCCCTCCTCTTTCAGAACACATCCTTAAAGATCAAAGTGCCTGAGGTCAAAGTGTCCTCTTGGCAGGTACCCTGATCAACATGCCCCTTTGGTTAAACAAAAGCGTCGTTATTTTTGAACTAAACGAGACGCATGATGCCTGCCCTGCACATTTGAATGCCGCGGGGTATGGTCCACATCTCGTTACGGGTGGACCCGGTTTGCAGTACCACCCGGGTCACGACCTGTTGTTTTCGTCGTCTAAAAAAAAAAATCCCCTTAAGTGCTACTCGTACGATGGTCTATTAACCGTTGTTTTGGTGTCAAGGTCATGATGATGTAACCCCATGATTCATAAACAGTAACGACCCGTTCCACCCACACACACACACACACCCACACACAAACGTTATCACTAGATCGTTCAAAACGCTGCAGAGTTAACTTAAGAGATGTTCACTTGTCACTAGATCGTCCAGAACGCTGCAGAGTTAACTTAAGAGATGTTCACTTGTCACTAGATCGTCCAGAACGCTGCAGAGTTAACTTAAGAGATGTTCACTTGTCACTAGATCGTCCAGAACGCTGCAGAGTTAACTTAAGAGATGTTCACGTGATGTCGTTTCTCTTCGCACTTAAACACGTCGGCAGCCACTTGTCCGACAGTTTCTGCATGCCCAAATGCTCATGAATCCAATCCAGCGCGTTCACTGGATGTCCCCCAGCATCTCATCAGTTGTTTGAGGCTGAAATTCGTCGGTCTGCCGGGGGTTCAGGCCATGAACGTGGTTAACACTTTCATATCGGGTATTTATATCCTGCCTTTTCTTGTCTTCTTCTTCTTCTTCTTTTTCTTTTTCTACTTCTTTTTGTAACTTTCGGTGTTGAGATGGTAAACATACTTCCTGATAGAGTTCAGCGGTTTGAAAGCGGATGTTATTTCATTATCTGTGTTTTTATCTTACACCATTAAACAGAGTGAGTATCTTACACCATCTTACACCATTAAATACAGCGAGTATCTTATACCACTAAATAGAACGAGTATCTTACACCATTAAACAGAGCGAGTATCTTACACCATTAAATAGAGCGAGTATCTTACACCATTAAACAGAGCAAGTATCTTACACCACTAAATACAGCGAGTATCTTACACCATTAAATAGAGCGAGTATCTTACACCATTATATATAGAGAGTACCTCACACCATTAAACAGAGCGAGTATCTTACACCATTAAATAGAGCGAGTATCTTACACCATTATATATAGAGAGTACATCACATCATTAAACAGAGCGAGTATCTTACACCATTAAATAGAGCGAGTATCTTACACCATTATATATAGAGAGTACCTCACACCATTAAACAGAGCGAATATCTTACACCACTAAATAGAGCGAGTATCTTACACCATTATATATAGCGAGTACCTCAAACCATTATATATAGAGAGTACCTCACACCATTAAACAGAGCGAGTATCTTACACCACTAAATAGAGCGAGTATCTTACACCATTAAATAGAGCGAGTATCTTACAGCATTAAATACAGCGAGTATCTTACACCATTATATATAGTGAGTACCTCAAACCATGAAACAGAGCGAGTAACTTACACCATGAAATAGAGCGAGTATCTTACACCATGAAATAGAGCGAGTATCTTACACCATGAAATAGAGCGAGTATCTTACACCATTATATATAGCGAGTACCTCACATCATTAAATAGAGCGAGTATTTTACACCATTAAATAGAGCGAATATCTTACACCACTAAATAGAGCGAGTATCTTACACCATTATATATAGAGAGTACCTCACACCATTAAACAGAGCGAGTATCTTACACCACTAAATAGAGCGAGTATCTTACACCATTAAATAGAGCGAGTATCTTACAGCATTAAATACAGCGAGTATCTTACACCATTATATATAGTGAGTACCTCAAACCATGAAACAGAGCGAGTAACTTACACCATGAAATAGAGCGAGTATCTTACACCATGAAATAGAGCGAGTATCTTACACCATGAAATAGAGCGAGTATCTTACACCATTATATATAGCGAGTACCTCACATCATTAAATAGAGCGAGTATTTTACACCATTAAATAGAGCGAATATCTTACACCACTAAATAGAGCGAGTATCTTACACCATTAAATAGAGCGAGTATCTTACACCATTAAATAGAGCGAGTATCTTACACCATTAAATAGAGCGAGTATCTTACACCATTAAATAGAGCGAGTATCTTACACCATTATATACAGCGAGTACCTCACACCATTAAATAGAGCAAGTATCTTACACCATTAAATAGAGTGAATATCTTACACCACTAAATAGAGCGAGTATCTTACACCATTAAATAGAGCGAGTATCTTACACCATTAAATAGAGCGAGTATCTTACAATATCTTACACCATTAAATAGAGCGAGTATCTTACACCATTATATATAGAGAGTACCTCACACCATTAAACAGAGCGAGTATCTTACACCACTAAATAGAGCGAGTATCTTACACCATTAAATAGAGCAAGTATCTTACAGCATTAAATACAGCAAGTATCTTACACCATTATATATAGCGAGTACCTCAAACCATTAAACAGAGCGAGTAACTTACACCATTAAGTAGAGTGAGTATCTTACATCATTAAATAGAGCGAGTATCTTACACCATTAAATAGAGCGAATATCTTACACCACTAAATAGAGCGAGTATCTTACACCATTAAATAGAGCGAGTATCTTACACCATTAAATAGAGCGAGTATCTTACACCATTAAATAGAGCGAGTATCTTACACCACTAAATAGAGCGAATATCTTACACCACTAAATAGAGCGAGTATCTTACACCACTAAATAGAGCGAGTATCTTACAATATCTTACACCATTAAATAGAGCGAGTATCTTACAGCATTAAATAGAGCGAGTAACTTACACCATTAAATAGAACAAGTATCTTACACCAGTAAATAGAGCCAGTATATTACACCATTAAATAGAACAAGTATCTTACACCAGTAAATAGAGCGAGTAACTTACACCATTAAATAGAACAAGTATCTTACACCAGTAAATAGAGCCAGTATATTACACCATTAAATAGAACAAGTATCTTACACCACTAAATAGAGCCAGTATATTACACCATTAAATAGAACAAGTATCTTACACCACTAAATAGAGCCAGTATATTACACCATTAAATAGAACAAGTATCTTACAGAGCCAGTATATTACACCATTAAATAGAACAAGTATCTTACACCAGTAAATAGAACAAGTATCTTACACCACTAAATACAGCCAGTATATTACACCATTAAATAGAACAAGTATCTTACACCACTAAATAGAGCCAGTATATTACACCATTAAATAGAACAAGTATCTTACACCACTAAATAGAGCCAGTATATTACACCATTAAATAGAACAAGTATCTTACACCAGTAAGTAGAGCGAGCAAGTACAGCAAGGGGCCGAGGAAACGGACCTTTTTATGATAAATTATGTGAGTTCTACCTAGGATATAACACTCACAGTCGTTAAACAACAAAAATGAGTACTTGATTAAATTTTCCAACCTTACAGTGTTTTATCTGGCAATATGATGTACACTCACATTGCCTCTCTAATTGCCGGCAACGTAGTGTACCTCAGACTGCCTCTCTAGGTTTGCAGACAACGTGGTGTGTCTCAAAGTGCCTCTCTAACCGTTGAAGGTTTCCGACAACGTGGTGTGTCTCGAACTGCCTCTCTAACCATAGGTTTGTCGACAACGCGGTGTGTCTCAAAATGCATCTCTAACCGTTGAAGGTTTGTTGACAGCGTGGTGTGTCTCAAACTGCCTCTCTAACCACAGGTTTGTCGACACCGTGGTGCCACAAACAGCCTCTCTAACATACGTTTGTTTACAGTGCGGTGTGTCTCAAAATGCCTTTCTAACCGTTGAAGGTTTGCCGACAACGTGTTATGTCTCAAAGTGCCTCTCTAATCATAGAAAGTTTGCCGACAACGTGTTATGTCTCAAAGTGCCTCTATAATCGTAGAAAGTTTGCCGACAACGTGGTGTGCCACAAGCTGCCTCTCTAACCGTAGATTTGCAGACAACGTGGTGTGCCATAAACTGCCTCTCTAACCATAGGTTTGCCGACAACGTGATATGCCACAAACTGCCTCTCTAACATACGTTTGCCAACAACGCGGTGTGCCATAAACTGCCTCTCTAGCCGTAGTTTTGCCAGCAATGCGATATAACTCTAAACTGCCTCTCTAACTTCTAGGAGGTTTGCCAGTTATGCGATGCACGCCAAACTTGTTTCTCAAGTTCGTCTGATGAAAGCAAAACAACCATTTTAAAGATAATCCGCATATTAACAACTCCTTCTTAATGACTCAACTTTGCTTTAGGTTATAAACAGCCATTGACCTCATTAAATGCAACAGGGTTTAGTGTATTAACAGCAGAGAAAATGATTCTTCTCTACATACTCGCATTTAATATCCACCTGGATAGCGATTTAGTTTATAAACTGGAAACTGTACAGATCGAAAGCCAAGTTACTATTCTTTTATATTTCTTTCCTTTCACATTACTTCCCTGTTTCCGTCCTCATTCCTTTTCATTCCATCATGTTCATTGCTTCTTCTCATTCTTTCTTCCTTCCTTTCCTAGCTTTCTTTCTTCCTTTTTTCCCTCTTTCTTTCTTTTTTAATTCGTTTCCTCTCTTTCTTTTTCCCTCTCTTGTTGTCTTTCTTCTTTTTCTTCTCTCTCTTTCTTCCTTCCTTCCATCTCTTTTTTCTTCCTACTTTCATTTTCATTCATTCATTCTTCATTCTTTTCTTCCTTCCTTCCCTCATTTCCTATCCTTTATTTCCTTCCTTTCCCTTATCTTTTCCCTATTCTTCCTTCTTTTTGTCTTTCATTTCTTCCTCTCTTCTTTTCCCATCCTTCTCTCTTATTTCTTACCTTCGTTTATTCGTTTCTCACATTTATTTCTTTCACCCTCATTCTTTCCTCTTCTCCTGGCTCTAGCGGGATTGTTTGCAGCCTGTGATTAAAAGAATTTGATGATAATAAAGGTTTTGCTATGTGCAATAAGTCTTTCTTCAGGTGTGACCGCCGGCATATTTTACTTTTGATCATGACAGTGAATTATTGCACAACCAGGCGGGGTCGTTATTTCCTACTCACTGAATTGACAGGTCGGGCTAACTCCAGCTTACCTGTTCAAATTGAGCATGTGTGGGATCTTGAGTCTCGTTTGCCTGTCTTAAATCTGGGGATGATTATCCGTTCCTCTCTTTGCTGTTGTTGTCTCTCTCTCTCTCTCTCTCTCTATCTATCTCTCTCTCTATCTCTCTCTCTATCTATCTATCTATCTCTCTATATCTATCTCTCTCTTTCTCTCTCTATCTATCTCTATCTCTATCTATCTATCTATCTATCTATCTATCTATCTATCTCTCTCTCTATCTATCTATCTCTATCTATCTATCTCTATATCTATCTCTCTCTATCTCTCTCTATCTCTCTCTCTTTCTCTCTATCTATCTATCTCTCTTTCTCTCTATCTCTCTCTCTCTCTCTCTCGTGTGCGTCCTTTTTGTACATAGTGTTAGTTTTCAAATGTTAGATAATATGCAGGGGAAAAGTGTTTGGAGTTTGGTTTTTTTTCTGTTTTTCTTTTTGAGACCTGGATCCTATTAAGCAGGGCTGAGTTAGCCGTTTTTCTGACAGTTCTTCCCATGTTCTGGTGATAGTTCTCGACATATCCTATTGGGTTCTTCTTCACGTTGTGGTAATAGATCTGGCATGTTCTAGTAAGTTCTCTCCGTGTTCTGGTGATAGCTCTCACCATGTCCTATTGGGTTCCTCTTCATGTTGTGCTAACAGACCTTCTATGTTCTGGTGAGTTCTCTCCGTGTTCTGGTGATAGTTCTCATTTTACTACGGTGACAGCTCTCTGGTTGTTCTGGTGACAGTTCCCTCCAAGTTCTAGTGACAGTTTTGTCTTCAAGTTCTGATGATAGTTCTCTCCATCTTTTGGTGAGATTTCTCTCCAAGTTCTGGTGGTGGTTGTCTCCATGTTCTGATGATAGTTTCATCCAAGTTCTGGTGACAGTTCTCTCCGAGATTTGGTGATAGTACTTTCCAATGTTCTAGTGACTGTTCGCTCCAGGTTCTAGTGAGTTCTCTCTAAGTCCTAAAGACAGTTCTCTCCAAGTTATAGTGGCAGTTCTCTCTATATTCTCGAGACATTTATCCACAAGTTCTAGTGACAATTTCTCCAAGTTCTTATGGCAATTCTCTCCATCTTCTGATGACTGCTCTCTTCATTTCCTAGCCATAGTCTCTGCATGTTCTGGTGCCAGCCCTTCATCTAAACTCCCCCAGCTCTCTCTCTCTCTCTCTCTCTCTCTCTTTCTCTCTCTCTTCTCTCCTCTTCTCTTCTCTGACTTGATCTGTTAGCTTTTGTCTGCTTCTGCTGGATATTCCGATTGTTTTTGTTTTTGTTTCTGCCGCCAGTAAAGTTAAAATCATATCTGTGCTGGTTGACCGTCATGTCTTTGCTCGTTTGTTAACTCTTTCTTTCTCCTCTTAGCTAGAAACATCTACAACAAACAATCAAGTTACAAAACATAAATGAGCATTTACTGATGCTTGAATTCGCTAGTCGGCCAAAGCGTGTCCAATCTGAAGACGACTAGATAACCCGATCAACTTTTTGTCTTTTGGTGGGCGCTTCATGGTCGGGTGGTTAGTGGTTTTACTCTCCTTCGTGGATATCTGCTCATCCTATAGAAGTCTGGAATTCTTTTCCTAGTTACTTTCTGACTATTTATTACCCCATTACCTTCATGTTCTGATGACAGTTCTCTCACTGTTCTAGTGATTTCTCTCCAAATTTTGGTGACAGTTCTCTCATTGTTCTAGTGATTTCTCTCCAAATTTTGGTGACAGTTCTCTCCAAGTTCTAAGGAGTTCTCTCCAAATTCTGATGACAATTCTCTTCAAGCTCTAGTAAGTTCTCTCCGTGTTCTGGTGATAGTTCTCTCCATGTTCTAGTGGGTTTTATCCAAGTTCTGCTGACATTTTTCCCCGTGTTCTGTTGAATTTTCTCATTGTTCTTGTTGATTTTTTAAGCTAACTCCACATTTTCTGTTCTCTTACTTTGGTTATTTATATATAGATTAATTGTGAGACTGCTATCATCATATGTTCCTTAAATGAACGGAAGCAGTACGAAAGCTCTGTTTCGTTTTCAATATTGTTAAAATGTTCCTTGTATCTCAAGTTAAAACTAACCAAGTATCAAATGTAAAACTTCCTTCCGCGTTCCTGCACAGATGATTCATTTTGAAATGGTTCTTTTTAAGCTCCACCTGAGGATTTGCTGCCTTATGTTCAGTGTGGCTCCAACTCGTTTCAGGTATCTGGCAGTTGTCTAAATATCTGAGAGTTGTCTAAATATCTGGGAGTTGTCTATGTATCTTTGCGCTGTCTGATTATATTCGAGTTATCTAAGTATCATGGCGTTATACAAGTATCTGGCCGTTATATACGTATCTTGGGGTATCTATGTATCTTGGCACCGTCTAAGTATCTTGGCGCTGTCCAAGCATCTGGGCGTTTTATAAGTGTCCTGGTGCTGTCTAAGTGTCTAGGCAGAGTCTAAGTATCTGAGAATTGTCTAAGCATCTTGGAGCTAAGTGTTTAGGTGTTGTCTGAGTATCTGGACGTTGTCTAAGTATCTGGACGTTATCTAAGTATCTGGACGTTGTCTAAATATCCGGGCGTTGTCTAAATATCCGGGCGTTGTCTAAATATCCGGGCGTTGTCTAAATATCCGGGCGTTGTCTAAATATCCGGGCGTTGTCTAAGTATCCGGGCGTTGTCTAAGTATCTTGGCGTGTTTCCAGCGATGATGCAAAATGCAAAAAAAACAGACCCCTCCCCCCCCCCCCCCACACACACACGTCCCCACCCTCCTTCCCTCCACTAAATCATTCTCTCACATAATAATAATAATAATAATAATAAATAAGTCTATCTTAGGAAACCTTTGACCACCGAAACATTGGTCGTGAACGAACGAGCAAAAGTACTTTGATTTACAAACGACAAAGAACTTGGCACACAGAACTGTCTGACACTCGCCACGTCCAACTGCCAATTCTCTTGCACCCCAAAAACAGAAAGGACTAAATAAAGTGAACGGGCAGAAGATACGCATTTATCTTACTTATAAATCAATCAAGTGCCGTGCCGCGTGGCGTAGGCGATCATTTCTCTCCACAATTCCCTGTCTTTAGCCGGTGACTTTCTTCCTAGCCACACTGACATCCCATCCAGCAACTTCTCTCTCTCTCTCTGTCTCTCTCTCTGTCTCTCTCTCTCTCTCTCTCTCTCTCTCTGTGTGTGTGTTCCTCTGTCCCTTCTTCCCTCAGTTTTTCCAGTTGCCACAATGTGTTCCAATTTTCCTCTTCTCAGAAAATGTCCTACAAATCTCATTTGCCTGCCTCTGATCTTTGTTATAATTTGCCTTTTAACTCCAGCCTCTCTTAAGACTTCTTCGTTGGTTTTCTTGGCTGTCAATGGTACCTTCAACATCCTCCTTATAAACCACATTTCCATGGCCTCCATTTCTCGCTGTACTCTCGTATTCATGGACCATGCTTCACATCCATAAAACAGAAATCTTGTATACATTCACTTTATTTCTGCTCTTGTTTGTTCGTTTTGTTTACTGTGCTTTAGATGGTGTCTTCCTTTATTTTTTTTTAATTTCAGACATTTCTGAGATATTAACAAGCAGTTCACCTTAACCTGTCAACATCCCTGTACAGTTCCGTCTGGAAATGGCAAATAATGATGGTCATATATGTCTTCTTTGCTCCACATGTGCAGTGGCAGTCCTGTAACACATACTGGAATAAGACCTTTAGTAGGAATAACAGGGGTTTGTTGTTGTTGTTTGTTTGTTTGTTTGCTTGCTTTTCTTTTTGTAGTTCTTTCCCTTCCTTTCTTTTCTTTTATCGTTTCCCTTTTTTGTCCAGGCCATTATACACCCATCAGTTTCTGTGCAGGAGTTTGCAGGTCTCATTTGTCAGTGATTATATACAGGAGAAATGCTGACTGCTTGGGGTGGGATTTGGGGGGGGGGGGGGAAGACGCATGACTCAAGCTGGATTAGACGGCAGTCAACAATCTCACAGCTAGCTGCCTGCGTCAAGGTTGGTGGACCTTACCCAGCCAAGACCCTATCCTACCTCCCAGTGGTGGCCCTTGCCAACAGGCAGCGGTCTGACCAAGTAAATAAGGATCATAGCGGAGAGACGAACCTGATCTTGGAGATGCGTCCAGGCGAAGTGGGATGTGTGTGGCCGAAAGGCGCATGACTGCGAACACGATCAAAGGCGGACGACGACGAAGAAGAAGAAGACGGAGGAGGAGGAGGAGAGAACAGGAAAGAAAGAAAGAAAGAAAGAAAGAGGAGGAGGAGGAGAGAACAGGAAAGAAAGAAAGAAAGAAAGAAAGAGGAGGAGGAGGAGAGAACAGGAAAAAAAGAAATAAAGAAAGAAAGAAAGAAAGAGGAGGAGGAGTAGGAGAGAACAGGAAAGAAAGAAAGAAAGAAAGAAAGAAGAAGAGGAGGAGAGAACAGGAAAGAAAGAAAGAAGAAGAAGAAGATCCAGATCTGAAAAAAACCCATAAATCTTAGTCTATGGCTGGGGCGGAATTTTTCGATGAGCTCACTTCCCAGTCTTCTCGCTTGCCAATGTTATCTACAGACGATGACTGCTTCAACATCGTCACAACATCGGCTGCAGTGAACGACAGCTCGAAGTTTCAGAGATATTAGAAAACAAAGACGGGAACAAGCTGGCGAATTTATGCAAAGAACAGACAGAACTTACGTAAACAGATC